>LPNX010305478.1:282888-370116 GCA_001517045.1 Pseudotsuga menziesii
TTATGTTGCCTTTTTTTGAAGTCCCTCTAAATCATATTAAATTGTTAGCATGATTATTCTGAATAAATTAGAATGCATAATTTTGATAAGTTGATCCAACCAATTCACAAAGTTATGTACATGAGTTAAAAATATTAATAATTTTTAAATATTTAGTTTTTTAATTGATTAATTTGTTTCATATTTTTAAAACTTTGGGTAGAAGATTTTACACATAGTTAAAAGGTTAATCATTTGGATAGAGAAATTTAAAAAAATAAAATAAAATTGTAATTAAAAAAATATATAAAGTTACAAAGATTTGAAAGACTTACTTTTAAATTTTTTTAAAGGATTTAAAGGCTAAAACTTCTCTATGTTCGTAAGGAGGTGAGGGAATCACACAAAAAATTTACAAGATTGAGGTGACGACTTTGTAGAGAGTTAAGAAAATTGTATTTTATCAAAATTTAATAAGTTTGAGTTGAGGATCTTATAATGATTTATGGGATTTACAATTCAAATTAAGAAATTTGAAAAGCCTTTAGAATCTAAACAGAAGACTAAGAAGAGTTGACGGTTTATTGAAAACCTTGTAAAAAGTTACAGGACTCTCAATCCAAAAGTTCCACAATATTGCAAATATTTGAGAAACTTACACTCCAATGTTTTCACAAGATTAAGGTTGAGTTACAACCTTCCAAGGATTTGAATGGCTTGAATTCAAAATTTTCGCAGGGTTGAGTTGAGATTTCACAAAGGATTAAGAGAATTACATTTAAAAGAAGTTTTACAAGATGAGGTGAGCACCTTGCATGAAGTTGATACGTGTGAAATTCTAGAACATTGAGTTGAGAAACTCGTACTTTATAAGTAATACATAGTTGGTTGGGGATTCTGGACAAGAATGTGACTCATTTACATGTGGTTGTGGATTCTAGGGTCATACTTAACTAGGTGGTAAACATAACATATTTGTCGATGCTTAATCTTGGATGGTGGCAGAGGAAAATCAAGTAGCATCAAGAGGCCTTTAAGGAAATCAGTTTTCATCATATTTATTGTGAATATAACTCTAAGGTAGACAAAATTTCAAAAGAAGCTCTGGTTTTGGATGAAGGACTACTTTTATACGGGGAATGGAAGAACTCACTGGAAGTTTCTAGGGGTTCTTTAAGAGCTTTTTTATTTATGTTGGTAAAAAGTTTATGGTTTTTGGGGAACATAATGTTATTATAGGACTAACTCTATTTTTTATGTTGTATAAGCAAATGTATGTAGACAGTGGGTTATGGCATATTATGAAGGTGTAAACATTATCTTAATTAGTAATAAATAGAAGATATGATGCCTTTTTTCTCTTTGGAAAAGAAGTTAGAAATTAGTTGAATTGAGGACTATGCACAAAGTTGAGAGACTTGCAATCAAAATTTTCTCAAGGTTAAGTTGTGGAAGTTGGAAAGATTTGGGAACCTTAGAAATCCAAAAGTTCCACAAAGTTTAATTGAGAAACTCACTCCATAATTTCCATGAGATTGAGATGAGTTAACAAACTAGCAAAAATATTCCACAACATTACAAGGTGGACATGTAGAATCTCCAACAATAAATAAATATGAATAAATATAAATTCCACTTATATAATTGTTTTTCTTATATTGAATAAAATATTATTTTACTAACAAATTAATATAACTTAAAACATATTATTTTACCAACCAATTATATAAACTTAAAACATATTATTTTACTAACCAGTTATATAAACTTCAAACATATTATAAACTTTAAACATATTATTCTACGGGCAAATTATATATAACTTATAAACTTAGAACATATTATTTTACTAGCAAATTATATAAAACTTATATATCCATTAAATTTTAAAATGTTTTAAAACAAAATATTATTTTAAATAACCAAATCAATTTATATCTTTCTCAATATATATTAACACTAAATTAAACAAAATTAAATTAATTTGTATTTTAATTAATTTATCATAAATATATTATTTAAAAAAAAAATCATAACTCATGAAACATTAAAAGACATTTTATGTAAATAAGTATTCATTAGGAATCCTATCCAAAAGCCATTTCAAATTATTATCAATTTTACGAATCCTATCCAAAAGCCATTTCAAATTATTATCAATTTTTATTATAAAATAGAGGAGTCTTGGGCTAGATTTGCACAATGCACCACGTTAAAATTTCATGTTTGAATTGATCATTTACATATGATAATTGAAATAAATCAATCAGAAACCAAAATGTGTACATACTAACACTGTTCAAGGGAAAGGTGAACATATCTATTGAAATTTAAAGCATTAATAATCATTGGATGTATTATCTTAAAAAGATAAGCATTTATCTAAAAAACATAAGCATGACATTCAAACAATTACAAAGATATTGGAATTATAGAGAGACAACTGCCATAAAAAAGACCAGAAATAACTCATGAATCTGTCCATCCGAAATTATGATATAAAGGGAGCTTGGAAGGATACAAGAGGGAAAGTTGCTATGGTTTTGGCGGTGCTGAAGGAACGGGAAAAACCTTGCCCTTAGGGCACATACAGCGATAGGAGATGGGACACGATTCTGCAGTGGAGAATTTCAAGCTCACTGTTAGTCTTTTACACGGCAAGCAAGCTCCATAAGCATGGCTAGAGTCTGGTATGGTCGAACCTGCAACTTGAAAATTAATGATCTGCGTCGGAGCCGGTTTAATTTGCATATTTTAAGAGCCTTCTGATGTCTTTTCTGCAAAAAACGTAAGGAGAAGCATTAAGATGGTCAGACCATAATATATGAAAAATCAGAGATTAAATTTAAAGGAACTTGCGAAAGGTGGCAAGTTAACCAGGGCATGGTCATGATCACAATCGATAAAATACTTTCGATCTATCAACCTTCATAATATTGAGACTATAAATACCCAATCGCTATTTAGCTCCGCTGAAGCACTTATGTCACGTCAGTAAAACCTGCAACCAGATTACGTGATTCTTTATCTTCTTCTTTCACAACTAGACAGCGCCAAAGATACGAACAACAACTGGAGGAGCGAAGAATTCAGAGGAACGAAGGTCCTTAGATCAGTTCTATTACTGCTTCACACATAGAAAAAAATCTCAACGGGTTATCAGTGGAGCAGTATGTGTCAACTCAATGGTTGTTCCTTAATCTGAGTCTGCTTATGCTTAAATGTTTTGATCTGCACTGAAATTCATAGATTTATATATTAATATGATATTTTCAGGCTCTCGGCCACAACAAACTATTCATTATCATGCTTAGGTAAATCTAATTAATAGTCTCGAAGATACCAACATATATGCTTCTCGCACAATTCTCTTCCAAGAGAAAGATGAGACATTAAGACCAGTAGCAATCGAGCTGGGCCTACCCCTTCAGATCATGGTTGGAAAGTATTCGGAAGGTGTTTACTCCAGCAGAGGAAGGCGTTCAAGGAGCTTTATGGCAACTGGACAAAGCTTACGTGGCCGTTACGGTTATCACCAGCTTATCAGTCACTGGTGAATCTACACCACTACTAGAATACATGCACTTTAGTATTTACAATATCATTATATATATAGGGTCGGGACTGAATAATAGCCGGATTTTTTTCAGGCTCAAGACTCACACAGTCACGGAACTATTTGTCATCGCAACCAACCGGCAGCTGAGTGTGACGCATCCCATTTACAAGCAGACGTCTTCTCGGTGCTTGGCGGCGCCGCGGCAGCCAAGGTAGCAGAATTCGAGGGGTAGACAATAAATGTAAATAACAGGGCCATGACGCAACCAACGCCGCCAACGCTGGAGAGGCGAGTTTAAAAAATTAAGTCATTTTATCTTTGGGCCAATTAAATTTGAAACACAATTTACAAAACCATCATGAACGATTATGGAACGAATCAGAGGTGATATAAATTTGTAATTTTTAAAATAGTAAATTTTTTACTTCTAAAATTGATGTTAGACATTAGAAAATACAAAAATCTCAATGTGTACAACTGAATTAATCTCGCTAAACTATTTATATATGTCACCGTGCAGTGACATAAAAAGCAACTAACAGTGTCTTGTCCACCGTATTTTTGTCCACACAGGGTAGGATGTATTGTAAAAAATAATCATTTTATGCTAACACAAGCATGCCGCCGGGTCTTGGGGCACAAAGTTCCAGGCCTAAGTGACATAAAAAACAACTAACACTGTAACAACAGTTTGGCCACCGTATTTTTGTCCACACTAGGTAGGATGTCTGACAAAAAATGATCATTTTATGCTTACGCAAGCATGCCGCAGGGTCTTGGGGCACAAAGTTCCAAGCCTAAGTCACCTTTATAAGCCAATAAGAAGCAAAATAAATCAAAATTTAAATAATTCCCAAAAAATAATTGATACAAACTATAGCAAAAATTATATGTTTTTTTAAACTTATTACAAATTACTCCAAATAATCGCCTTGAGCGATTCATATATATCCCCTTGTCGGGGACATAAAAAGATGATATTAATTTATGCAGAAGCTAACACTACACAATGTATATACTTTATTTCTTCTTTTGGCGGACACAATGTATAGACAACCTGCTTGTCCTTAATGCATTTGTCTCCGTCTCCATTCCATTCCATTGGAGTGCATGCAATAAAGAGAATACAAATTTGAAATTGGTCTATTCTTTGCTTCTATGTTCATTAACACAATAACTTAGTTATATTCTTGGAATTGTAAATTCCTAGCATATCGGCAAGTAATAAGTTTTCATTTATATATTTGATATATGAGTTACTTGGAGCATGATCAATGAATATATGTACATTATAATGCATTTATTCAATTATATATAAAACGAGGAAAATGACAATCTTATATTATATAAAGTTGTGTATGAAAATATAGTGGTTATATCAGCAAAAAGCTTTTGCAAAAAAACCCAAAATTACAACCATATTCAATATGATCTATCATATAACATTCAGTTCCATAAAAGAAAACTTTCGTTATCTTATCCTACCAAGCCATAGTAAGTTCTAAAATGCCATCACAATACACATTTTAACAAAATATAAAGACTTTCAAGAAATCATAGTGCAAGGAGTCTTAGGAAGAGCTCAGGTCCCCCTCGGCAATGAGCACACCATTGGAGAGCTCCTTCCAAAAGATCGAGCCAGATCCTATACCAATTGTCTGCTTAGATAAAGCATCTGCTTGGGAGTTCAATTCCTGATAGACATGTCTAATGGAAAGAGTAGGAAAGAAATCCAACAATCCTCTAACCCTCCCAAGACAATGGTAAAGGTTAATACAAAGTAGATAATAATGGTTCACTTCCAACTGAATGACCGTACCTGCTCCACAAGATCCATGCAGCTTGACCCCATCAAAATAACCCACCCTGTCTCCATAAAAATGAACAGGATAACTAATATTTCGAACTCTAGTGTGAGAGCCAGTTGCTAGAACATGATTAAAGTATGAAAGAACCTTGTGTACAATACGACCAGTATTAACCAGAATGAACTGAAAGATGAAGCAGTTTCTAGCACACCAAAATTCCCAGATACACACCATTGCAAGCTCAAGAGATAAAGTAGGGTGATTTGAAACCTTTGAAATAAAACTACAATAGAACCATCACCCCAAGTCCATTTACATCTCATATCGCTACACAGAAGAAACCACATGCTTTGAAAGCAATAACAAAAATAAAATAAGTGCTCGGCTGATTCTAAAGCATTCATACAAAAAATACATCTACTCGGACCATGAAAACCATGTCGCTATAAAACATCCCAGGTAAGAATCTTATACTTAATGACAAGCCAAACAAAACACTTAACTTTGGACGAAACTTTCACCTTCCAAAGAACGTAATTCCACCACTCCGGCTGCAGCACCCGGTACTATTTGAATAAAGAAGAGTAGGCCAGGCTAGCTATAACAATACCCAAATGTTTATTCCCAGTCCATACCAAAGAATCAGTGTCCTCAGAAAATGCAATGCCCACCTCTTGTAGGCTACTTACGTATTCCTCCCATTCCACGACTTCCACACCAGCCAGGCCCAAACTAGCCGCCGATAACCATCCCGAAGAAGGATCTTCGCCAGAAATGTAATCCTACTTAAGTATAGTCAAGTTCCGTTCATGGAGGCTTTCCAAAAGACTTCCTAAGAGCTTCGAATTTCTGATCTGTAATGTCCCCATTCAAATAATTGCATAGCAGGAAAATTCCATCAATCCTGCTAGTTCCCTAGGTTGGGTGGAAACATTGGGAAGTTAATAATGGAGCTAATAAATGGTGTTTAGACATTAGAAGGAATAAATATTTATTTAATGGAATTAATTAAATGAATGCAAGTGAAAAATGAAATGGCTATGAAGAATGGAGACACATGGAGGCTATGGGGCCCACTCAAGCTAGAATTCCTATGTTAAATGGCATCCTCCTCTTGTAATCTCGAATCTATGGGAAACCTAATGTTTTGTGATGGATTATGAGGTTAATATAGTTGCACATATACTTCATAGGTCGAATTTGGGATGAATTGTAACTTACATGGGAGAAGAAGAGCCAAATGGGAGTTTCATGTACACTTGGCTAGATTCCCCTTACATTTATGACATCTATGATACCAATGATGGAGATTCTATGACAATTATGACACAAGTGAGATCTGAAGGTTGACCTACTGACATATCTTACATGTCAGGCATGAATAGAGCATCTTAGAGGGCGCTCATGGGAGTTGGAGAAGGCCAAGAGGCTCCTACTCGAATTTGGGAGAAGAGGGAAGGTGAAGAGAGAGGCCACATGACATAGCATGAGAAGCCACACCAATTCGACTTGGATTTGGTTTATGGATGGATTTTGAACCATATAAGACCAATAATGTTTATAAGATATAGGGATCAGCCATGAGAAGAACCTTTTGATCATTTGTGAAATTTGCTATTGTGAAGAGAGACAGAGCTAGTGGATGACTAGTTCATGCCTTGGCCAATTTCGAGGGTGAAAGATTCCCATCCTAGCTGGTGTTTGGAGAGGCCACTCAGGTATTTCAAGGAGCTTCAATGGATTCATAAGTTATAGGTGCAAGCTACATCAGCTCATGGACACATCAATTTCAGCTTGTTCTTATTTTCATCTCAAGTTTTCTCACCATATTTCAGCTCTATGGAGTGAGGCGCACTTGGTGAGCTATTCATATCTTTGAGGGAGATTCTCTTGCTCTAATATTTTGTATTGTAATGTAAATTATCTGCTATTTAATTTCATAAATCTCTCAGGTTTAAAGGCTAATAAATCTCATATATTATTGCTCAATAATGAAGAAACAATGCCATTTCCCCACTACCTTATTGTAAACTCTTGTAATCTTGATGTATTCAAATGGATGTATCAAATATTGATGATTTATGAATTAATGGAATGTTATTAAAGTATATTACAGGTTTCATGTTTAGTAACTAAGAATTTGTGGCCATTGGGTCGAATTTCATAGCATTTGGGGCAAACTACACCTCATCTCCCCAAGGGTCAAAAACTAGTTTTTTTATATCTGATTAAAAGAAGTGATAAAAGCCATGCTATTTTGATTGGTTATGAATATGATTCTCTGATAATTTATTCTACACATCCCCTAATTCAATTTAAGAATTCGAGTGGGTTCTGCACATTTGGGAAGCCATTTCTACCACTTACCCCGGGGGGATTTGAACCCAAAATTGCTAGTAAAATCATCTATCTTGTTCAGAATTTAGTACAAACTTGAAGAAGTTATTGGTGGGCCATAATAAATATCTAAACATAATAATTAATTTATTATATCATCCATACACCTTCTCTAAATATTTGGGAGCAATTGGGATGATTTGGAGACCAAGACACTAAAACTAGTCAAGAGCCAAAATTGTGAAAAAATGGAAAATTGGGCATTTTGGTAAAAATTTAAAAAAGGGACATTAAAAGTGGTATCAGAGCATGGTATTGGCACCTGATGGTAGTAACAAGGATTCAAAGCAATAAATCACCACCCTTAGATCCTGAAGTTGAAGGTGTTTTTGTTGGAGGAGAAGAAGTAGTAGAAGAAGAGGTACATTTTGCTGAAACTATGACAGCGAGGGGAAGGGACCCACTGATCATGAAAAGATTGAATATATTGACCTCATACAACCTATATTTGATGACATAACTAAGAAAATGAACCAACAACTTATGAAAGGATTCGAATTATTGGTTAGCCAATTTGGAAGCAAATTAGGAGTAATGGGAGACAATAGTAGTTTACGCTCAGAAGAAAAGAAGACAATGGATGAGCATATCTTCTCAAGAACAAGACCTCATAATAGACCCCATGAATTTTAGAACACACCAAGGCCTACTGCACCTAAATTTCTTATTCCCAAAGAAGAGACTAACATTCAATTTGAAATTGATACAATAACAAAAGAATGGGCTAAATTGGATGAAGAGTGTAGGAGAAGTATAACATTTGAGTAGTACTTCACCATGGAAAACAAACTCAAAAATAAGGATGACAATAAGTCTCTACATAAAAACAAATAATTGAATTGTGCCATAGGTAAAGTGCCACTTCCTACTTTTGATGGTTCATCTCAAAGTTCTGCTAACACTTGGGTGCAAAAATTGGATGTGTATTTTCAGGTGAATCCAATGGTGGAAGAAGATGCTTTAAAAATGGATATTTTTCACTTGGATGGAAATGCCAATGAATGGTGGTTCCATGGCCTGAAAACCTTGGGTCATGATCAGGATAAAACATATGGGGAATTTATTGACAGGGTGTTAGAAAGGTTTGAGAAAAAATATCCAGAATTGTCTTTCAAAGAACTAGCACAATTGAAGTAGGTAGGGACTCCTATTGAGTATATGTTGGAATTCCAAATATTATTAGTTAAGGTGGATGATGTATCTATGGGAAGGTTAGTATTCATTTTCAATGAAGGTTTGGAAGAGCCCTTAAAATGTTTGGTCAAAGCCCACAAGCCTACTAACTTAAATGATATAATGAGCTTGACTAGAGATCTTCAAAATGTGCTTCCTAGAACAAGATTTCCTCCCAATCCTATCTTCAAGTTTGAAAGAAAGCCTTGGAAAAAGGATGCACATGATAAGAAGTTTTGGAAAAAGGATACATTTGAAAAGAATAAGAAAGAAGGACAAAATAGGGATGGACTTCAAAGGAAAAAAATGTGCTTCACATGCTTCCAACCATGGACACCGGGGCATAAATGTGCTAAAGGAATGGCTCAATACATAGAAGTATTTTCTGATAATGATGAGTATGAAGGGGGTATGGATAAGAGGGGCACACTTCAGATCAAGAGGAGGCATATGAGACAACAACTGAAGAAGAAAAAAAAGAAGAAAATCAGCCTTCACTGGACAAATCAAGAATGCCAGTACTTTCAGCAGTGCCTCACTATCACACTATTTGATGCAAGGGTGTGGTATTGGGACAAAGAGCTTCAGTTTTGGTAGATGGAGGAGCTACACATAATTTAATTGATGCAGAGATCATGGAGAAAATAAAGATAACAAGTGAACCATTCGATGGCTTCACAGTTGTCATTCCAGGTCACAACATAATGCAATGCAACACATGGGTTCCAAATTTGCAAGTCACCATAGGTAACTATACTTTTGTTGATATTTTTTATGTGGTTGATGTTGCTGATACTAATGTAGTATTGGGAGTGCAATGGCTGTATTCTATAGGAGAGCATTCAGTAAATTATCAAATTCTTGAAATTTGTAGTCTTGGGAGTGCAATGGCTATATCCTATAGGAGAGCATTTAGTAAATTATCAAATTCCTGAAATGAAATTTCAAGATTCAACAGGGGTACTAAGGGTTGTGAGAGGGCAGCACACTTACCCAAAACAAGTAGTAAATTGCAATAGTATGAGATCTATATTGAGGCATTGGGATATAGAATGGGATGATGAACGTTATGTCACCTCTCCCAAGCCAGAAATTAGAGTTGTTAAACACCCAAAGGAGATAGAGACACTTTTTCACAAATATGAAATTTTTTTCAGAGATCTTCCACATGGTAGACCACCTAATAGGGGGGTTGAGCATAACATTGTTTTGGTGGAGGGTACTTCACCCATTAAGATACCACCTTATAGACATCCCAAGAAGTTCAGATATGAGATTGAGAAGACCATTCAATAACTCCTAGAGTTGGAACTCATTAGACCAAGCTCTAGCCCTTATGCTTCTTCAGTAGTGTTGGTAAAGAAAAAAGATGGAACTTTGAGGATGTGTATAGACTTTAGAGATTTGAACAAGAATACCATCAAGAATAGATATCCTATTCCTAGGATTGATGATCTCATGGATGAGCTATTTGGAGCTAAGTACTTGTCCAAAATTGACCTTAGATTTGGTTATCACCAAATTCGGATGAAGGAGGAAGATGTGCAAAAGACTACTTTTTGATGTCATTATGGTCACTTTGAGTTTCTTGTTATGCCATTTGGGTTGACTAATGCTCCAGCTACATTTAAAGCATGTATGAATAAAGTCTTTTTCAAGAATCTTAGAAGGTTTGTTTTAGTATTCTTTGATGATATACTCATTTACAGTAAAACTTGGGAAAAACACTTGCAACACCTAGAGATTGTGTTGAAAAATTTGCAAGAACAATCTTTGTATGCTAAGATGTCTAAATGTGAATTTGAGATGAAAGAAAGATTATACCTTGGTCACATTATTGGGAAAGATGGAGTGAAATTAAATATGGAAAAGATCAAGGCTATCTTAGAATGGCCATCACCAAAACACATCACAGGATTAAGAGGCTTCATTGGAATATGTACATACTATAGGAAGTTTGTGAAAGGGTTCTCCAAGTTGACTTCTCCACTCATTGATTTGACTAAGAAGGATGCTTTCAAGTGGAATGAAGAGGCTGAAAAATCCTTCCAAAAAATGAAAGAGGTAATGATTAGTTGTCCCACACTTACATTACCTGATTTTTCTAAGCCTTTTGTTGTTGAATGTGATGCCACAGGTGAAGAAGTAGGGGCTGTCCTAAAGCAAGGCCAACACCCTGTAGCCTTTGAGAGTAGAAAGTTTCAGCCTTATGAAAAGATTTACTTCATATATGAAAAAGAGATGTTGGCCATCATGCATGCCTCGGCTAAATTCCGACAATACTTGGTAGGCAACAAGTTTGTGGTGAAAACTGACCACAATAGTCTAAGACACTTCCTTACCCAAAAGGATCTAAATGAAAGGCAACAAAAGTGGGTAAGAAAGATCCAAGCTTATGATTTTGATATTGAATATGTGAAAGGAAAGAATAACATTGTAGCAGATGCATTATCTCGAAGACCTTCTTTTTCTCTTATTGACATTGCTAAAAATTGGAAAGACATGCTACTAGTTGAATATGCCAAAGATAAGTTTTCTTGTGATGTATTAGATGGGCTCATGGGAGATGATAACTACAGAATTTTTAATGGGCTGATATAATATAAGGGCAGAATTTATTTGGTTCGAGATTCAAAGCTTAAGTACAAAGTTTTGCAAGAAGCACATGATTCCCCACTAGTAGGCCATCCAAGGATCTTCAAAACCTATAGGAAAATAAGGAAAATGTTCTATTGGAAAGGCATGAAGGAATATGTGCAGAAGTATGTGAAGGAATGTAAGGTATGTCAGAAAAACAAATCAGAACTCACACACCCCACTGATTTATTACAACCATTTCCCATTCCGGAGAAAAAATGGGACAGTATATTGATGGATTTCATCACCGATTTGCCCAAATATTTGGGAAAGGATTGCATATATGTGGTGGTGTATAGATTGAATAAGTTTGATCATTTATTTGCTGTTACATCCTCTTTTAGTTCTGCACAAGTGGCTGACCTTTTTTCAAAGAAATCTTCAAATTGCATGGGCTCCCCAAGAGCATCGTGACTGATAGAGATGGTAGATTCATGAGTGCTTTTTGGAAATAACTTTCCAGGTTGGTGGGCACTCAGTTGACTCCAAGTACAAGCTACCATCCCCAAACTGATGGAAAAAAATAGAGGGTGAGTAAATGGTTGGAAGGGTACCTCCGAAACTATGTGGGAGAACAACAAAAAGCTTGGACAAAATGGCTACACTTGGGTGATTTTTTCTACAACACCACCTTTCACATGTTAATAGGGATGTCTCCTTTCATAGAATTATAAGGTTATGATGCACTTACATTTGCTGAAATTATATTTGGTGACAATAGAGCTCCAAAAGCTAAATATTGGGTGGAAGAAAGCCAATAAATTTTAAAACTTTTGAAAGACAATTTGCAGGTTTCCCAAAATCAACAAAAACAATTTGAAGATAAACATAGAGAGGAAAGGACCTTTTAGGTTGATGATTTAGTGTATTTTAGGTTGCATACATACAAACAAACATCTCTCAAAAGGAATGGAGCAGAAAAGCTAAAGCTAAGATACTATGGGCCCTACAAGGTAATCTGGAAAATTGGAGAAGTAGCATATGAGTTGGAACTTCCAAAAGGGAGTAAAATTCATAATGTATTTCATGTTTCTTGTCTCAAGAAAGCTATTGGTCAGCAATTTTTAATTTCAGATACACTCCCTCCTTTGGACGATGGAAGACAACTCACACTTATTTCGGAAAACGTTTTGAAGACAAGGGAGAGAAGATTGAGGAGCAAAACAATCAAAGAATACTTGGTGCAATGGAAGGATCTACCAAGTGAAGATGCCACATGGGAAGAGGAGAATATTTTGCAGCATCCAAATATGAAATTGCTTGAGTACAAGAAATATTGGGTGTGGAGGATTGTAATGTCCCCATTCAAATAATTGCATAGCAGGAAAATTCCATCAATCCTACTAGTTCCCTAGGTTGGGTGGAAACATTGGGAAGTTAATAAGGGAGCTAATAAATGGTGTTTAGAAATTAGAAGGAATAAATATTTATTTAATGGATTTAATTAAATTAATTCAAGTGAAAAATGAAATGGCTATGGAGAATGGAGACACATGGAGACTATGGGGCCCACTCAAGCTAGAATTCATATGTTAAATGGCATCCTCCTCTTGTAATCTCGAATATATGGGAAGCCTAATGCTTTGGGATGGATTATGAGGTTAATATACTTGTCCATATACTTCATAGGTCAAATTTGGGATGAATTGTAACTTACATGGGAGAGGAAGATCCAAATGGGAGTTTCATGGACACTTGGCTAGATTCCCCTTACGTTTATGACATCTATGACACCAATGATGGAGATTCTATGACAATTATGACACAATTCAGATCTGAAGGTTGACATACTGACATATCTGACATGCCAGGACTGAATAGAGCATCTTAGAGGGTGCTCATGGGAGTTGGAGAAGGCCAAGAGGCTCCTACTCGAATTTGGGAGAAGAGGGAAGGTGAAGAGAGAGGCCACATGGCATAGCATGAGCAACCACATCAATTCGACTTGGCTTTGGTTTATGGATGGATTTGGAACCTTAGAATACCAATAATGTTTATAAAATATAGGTATTAGCCATGAGAAGAACCTTTTTATCATTTGTGAAATTTGCTATTGTGAAGAGCGAGCTAGTGGATGACTAGTTCATGCCTTAGCCAATTTCGAGGGTGAAAGATTCCCATCCTAGTTGGTGTTTGGAGAGGCCACTCAGGTATTTCAAGGAGATTCAATGGAGACATAAGTTACTGGTGCAATCTAAATTATCTCGTGGAAACATCAAGTTCATCTTGTTCTTCCTTTCATTTCAAGTTTTCTCACCATATTTCAGCTCTGTGGAGTGAGGCACACTTGGTGTACTATTCATCTCTTTGAGGGAGCTTCTCTTGATCTAATATTTTGTATTATGATGTTAATGATCTGATATTTAAGTTCAGAAATATCTCAGGTATAAAGGCCAATAAATCTCATGTATTATTGCTCAATAATGAAGAAACAATGCCATTTCCCCACTACCTTGTTGTAAACTCTTGTAATCTTGATGGATTCGAATGGATGTATGAAATATTGATGATTTATGAATGAATGGAATTTTATTAAATTATATTATGGGTTTCATGTTCAGTAACTGATAATTTTTCACCATTGGGTCGAATTTCATAGCATTTGGGGCAAACTACACCTCATTTCCCCAAGGGTCCAAAACTAGTTTTTTTTATATCTGATTGAAAGAAGTGATAACAGCCATGGGATTTCGATTGGTTAAGAATATGAGTCTCTGATAATGTCTTATACACATCCCCTGCTTAAATTTAATAATTTGAGTGGTTTTATGCACATTTCAGAAGCCATTTCTACCACTTACCCCAGGGGGATTTGAACCCAAAATTGCTAGTAAAATCATCTATCTTGTTCAGAATTTAGTACAGACTTGTAGAAGTGATTGAAGGGACATAATACATCACTGAACATAATAATTAAGTTATTATATCATCCATACACCTTCTATGAATATTTGGTAGCAATTGGGCTGATTTGGAGACCAAGACACTAAAACTAGTCAAGAGCCAAAATTGTGAAAAAATTGGAAAATTGGGCATTTTGGTAAAATTTTTAAAAAGGGACATTACATGATCCCCACAATCGGATCCAAATGAAGAGAAATATTGTTTCCTCTTCCAACCTTCCAACAAAGTTCTCTAATAATACATGGAAGTGTTGAGCACAGGCTACACCATACAGCCGATGAGTATGAATTTTTAAACTTTGCAGCATGTAACCACGAATAAAGAGGGAGTTTTTTCATATATTTGGAGTGAATGATTTTACACCACATAACTGTCATTATGATCCCTCTCCAAATACTCTTAGAACAAATGGAAATATTGAATAAACCAAGATGTTTGATACCCCATCCACCCCAAGACTTTGGCATAGATAGAGACTCCCAATCCACTAGATGGTACTTTGTTGCATCTTGTGTGCCCCTCCACAGAAAGCAGAAAAATTCTTCGCAAGGACACCAATGTACTCACAGGTACATGGAAAAGAGAAAACCAATAAACATGTAAATATTGCAAAATCTAAATGACTAAGGTCTTCTAGCCATTGAGAGAGAGACATTTCGACGTGCATCTTCCCATGTGACGATGGACTTTCTTAACGAGCCAATCCCAATCTGATCGCTTGTAAGAGTTGGGTTTCAGAAAAAAACCCCAAGTAAGATATACTAGAGTCTAGATGTCCACCTTAGATAGAGAATAGGTTCAAAATATCAAGAAAAATGTTTTTCTCAACTCCACTGTGTCTAAAGAAAGATTTATGAGAGCTGAAAGTCATACCCGAAGCTCTACAAAAAATATCGGCCAAGCCCTTAATATGAAACCATTCTGCAAAGTCACCTTTTCCAAATATTGTCACATCGTCAACAAATAGTGCATGGGTTAAAAAAATAGAGCCAAAGATTTTCAAACCTTTAATTAATCTTTCATCCTTCACCTGACGAAGTAACAGATTCAGTCCCTCAATGACTAGAAGGAAAAGACAAGGTGAAAGAGGACAACCTTGTCTTGAACCATGCGACCCCTCGAAGAATGACTAGGGAGTACCATTAATTAACACATCAAAGGATGTTGTATTCACATAAGACATGATCCTCTGTGTAATACTTAGAGGAAGGCCAGTCTGCAGTAAGATCAAATGGAGAAAAGAGAGATCCACTTTATCATAAGATTTTTCTAGATCAAGTTTAAGGATCAAAGCTGATAACTTCTTTTGCTTGATCAAATGTAAAGTTTCTTGAACAATCCCAAAAACATCCAGGATTTGAGAACCGGGAAGAAAGCCAAACTATTTAGCAGATATTTCCCTACCCAAAGCAGATTTCATCCTGCCCACAATGATCTTAGTGATAAGCTTGTACAAGAGATTGGACAAGGAAATTGGCCTATACTCTGCAAAGGAGGTAGGTCTGTCAATCTTTGAGATCAGCGTAGGAAAGGTAGCATTTAATCTATCAGGAATAAGATCAGTGACTCTAGTTTCCTCAATAGCCGCCACTAGCGCCTTGCCTATAATCTCAAAGAAATGGAGGCCCATAACTCCATAGTCCACCCATCGGGCCCAGGGCTCTTGTATGTGGTAAAATCCTTCAATGTAAGTTCCACCACCTTGAAACCAATGGGACCACCAATCAGGACACAATCCTCCTCACTGAATATAGTAGGAAAGTGTTTGAGAACTTCCAATTGATTTGCAATATTATTGGGCTTAGGGTATTTATATAAAGTGGAGAAATAAGAAATAGGCCCTTCTTTTATAGAAGCTTGATCATAAACCATGTTACCTTCACCATTCGAGGCTTTCCAAATCGAATTCGATAACCTTCTGCAATTAGCAAACTGATGAAAATATTTCAAATTTTCATACCCAACTTTCAGCAAGATAGCCCGCCTCTTCTGTCTAAGAGTCTCTTCCTTATGTTCTAGAATTTTCTCACTTTTAGAATAAAGCTCCTTGATCGTTACAAAATGATCAACACTAAAAAGATCAACCCCCATATCTTCCTCAGATAGTTGACTCACCTCTTCAATATCACAGAGAGAATGGTCTACAATATTTTGTGCCTCTTTTTCCCAATCCCCGACCAATGGTTGCAACTTGGATAACTTATACAACAAATCCTGCATGGAGGAGTAATGGATAGGCACCTCCCCATTCAAAATATCCCATGGAGATCTGATGAGAGTATCAAAATTTGTCCTCTAAGAGCCATGTAAGATTAAACTTGAAAGGGTATTGAGCCTTACCATTATCAAAATCAAGCTGTAAGATAATGGCTTTATGGTCAGATGTCCTCATCAAGAGGTTTTAGCTCATGTACTTCCCCAATAACTCACACAAAGCATTAGACATAAAAAATTTGTCAAGACGTTTAGCAATACTAGCTAAACCGCACCTTCCATTGGACCACGTTGGAGATAAGATAACTGAATAAATGTCCATAAGATTAGCATCATCAAAAGTAGCATGAAAGTAATCCGACAGAGGATCAATAGATCGACCAGAACCCTAGACCTGATTTGTTGACCAAGTAAAGTTTAGATCTCTAGCCAAAATAAGATGAGGAAGAGTAAGAAGACCTGAATCGATGAATCTATCCCAAAGGAAACTCTTTGATAATAGGGTCCATAAATATTTAGAAAATGAACCTATGCATCAAAAACTTTCAGCCTCCCTTTAAGAAGAAGATCTGCACAAGTTCTAAAAGCCCTATGATCAACCATTACAGGGTTCCAAGCCACCAAAGTGCCACTTGAATTACCACAAGAATCCATGGCAATAACTAACCACCCAGGTCAAATTTTGAGAAAGAAGTCACATGCAACATCCCTAGAGGACATAGTCTTGTAGAGAAAAAAAAACCACCGATCAAAATGTATCTAGAATCCTTATAATAGTGACATGTTTTGGGCCCTTTCCCAACCCACAAATGTTAAAAGATAAACAGTTCATCTAATAACTTTAGAATGGGCCGCACAATATCTAAGTGTCTGGGAAGAAGGATAAGTATCAGAACAATCAGCCAACCCAAAGGAAGAAAGAGGAGCAACCCTAGGGTTGACAAAATACTGCTCCCAAATAGCAACTTTGAGACCTCTCATACCACCCTTGGAAGACTTCTTATCTTTATGAACATAAATGAAACCCAAATTAGCAGAAGGAAAAGGAAGAACATCTAGACAAGATGTATCGACCAAGGCATAAGTAAGGTTTGGAGAAAAATACTAACAGGGAGAAGGAGTCACCAAAGAGTCGACCAATAATGGAGAATCTGCAAACCCATAGGGAGGAGTAGTAATAGAACTACCCAATGACTCATCCGATAGAGGAAAAGGTGGAAGCAAAATGTTGATGCCATCCAATGTAGCTGGAGGTAATGGTGGGAAATTATTAGGGCTAAAGATAGATACACCCCCTCCCCCCGAGAAGTAGTATCCATAGAACAGGTTGGAGCATTTGACCCCTCACCATCAACCTTAACCCCACTCGACAATGGAGTAAAAACCTGAGGAGAGCCCTCCTCACCAGAGCATAAAGTAGAAGTTATGTCAATGCCCTCCAGCACTGATAGAGACCCTAAAATCTCAACTGCATCAATAAACTTTAAAAGAAGGGGAATGCCCGAAGAAAACTTACCAATGAAGTCGAGAGCCTAAGACTTATCAAATGACAAAGTGAAAGAGATCTCTTTATCCATATGTTTCGACGCTCCTACAATAAGATTCATAGAACCAACAAGAAGAGATAAACCCTTTAAGGGACAAAAATCCTTGGAATGCCTCGTCTCTCGAAAGTAGTGACATCGAAACACCACCTTTCAATAATAAGCCTTTGAATGAACACACCTTCATCCCAAATAATCTCTAGCTCAGTTGAAAGCCCCTCCGAAAGATCGATGTCAACACGCATAGGAGGAGTAGCTTGTTCAAAACCTAAAATATGTTCATCCTCCATAAGTATAAAGGTACCAATCGAATTGGTCGCCACCATGAAGCCTTGCAAGTTCCAACACTGAATAAGGAAATAAGGAATCAATACCCACAGGTGCCTACGAACCAGACGCTCAATACACGGGTCAAAACCCACATGCCAATGCCCTAGGACCAAAGAGCCTTGTCAAGAAACCCAGTACAGTGACTCAATAATCTCTCAATATTCAACAGATAGGAATTGAAATAGTACCTACCCATTAACCAATGTTAAAAATTTTGGAACAGACTTCAAAAGAGGCTTCTAGAAATCCCAAACCCATACCAAAATGGCCATCAGGGATAACTTAACGTATTTAAAACAACCGATAAGATCTCATCGCGACAATGCTGACACCATATTGATTGTTACATCACGACCCAAAACGCAAACAAGTCGACCTGGTTTTACCTTCTTAAATACCAGCTTAATAGGTTTAGGATGGACGAATTTTGACACATGTTTGATAGGAGAGATGTGACCACCTTCTGCGGATGCAAATGGTCGTTTTCATGCTGACAAAGTGGACACCCCCCCACCATGAAAATCTGGAAGAGAAGATAATGATATATATGACTATATATTTCGGTTGGAGTATACTAAGTATCAATCCTTTATTACCTCGAGTCTTTCACTTAGAGCGTCTTACTAATGCTATGTCATGATGCAGTTTCCCTATGTATGTCCCTACCTTGACCCTTGACAGTCACTTCCGTTCTCCTCCTTGTCTCCCACCATTTCAGATCTGGTATTCATTGACATTGCTTGGGGACTTTTAGCGGTGTCCTTGTACACAATTATGGAATTAGTGTTATTAACATAATTACTATGCGATCAGGTGCTCATTAAATGTTAGCCAAATTGAAATGGGAGTTCACATACTCAGAAAAGGAGTAGGGGTAGGAAATTCTAGTGCTAAGTGTGCAAAATATTAATTTGAAGTTCTAAAATTAAATATGAATGGAAATAAATGATGTCCTAATTATAGTTCGTTGGTGTTTACTTTAGCTGTTGCATTATGTATTCATGACCTCATTACAACGTTTCATGGGTGGAGAGAGTATTAGTGAGCACCATGATAAATAAATAATTTTTATTTATTTATCAGCACCCGAGGCAATAAAAAATACATAGTTTTTTGGAGTGGTTGAAACAAAGAAAATTCAATGGCCTTGGGTGCCATGGAAACAAAAAACTAGCTCTTAATCTATTGGTTCTGCCTATTAACAAAGTATTTAATAGAAGATGAAATGACATTCTATAACAAAAAAGCTTGATGTAGTAGTTGAAACCAGAAAGAGGTCGAGTCGTCGCTGGAGACATGAGCAGGATTAGTTGGGGGGGGGGGGACCTCCTCCAAGATGGGGCAGGCCCATCCACCTTCCTAAGATTTGGTAACAGAATTGCTAACATCAATGTTCACTAGCATAGGAGACATCTTGTTGCTTAGGCCTTCACTATCTCGCTCATGTTTGAACATAGGTTCAATGGTGGACAGGATGGGGAAGGCCACGCTAGTGGCAGCTTCCAGAGATGGTGCCGAACCTTTATCCATAGACCTTCCTCCTATTGCATTTCCACACCCTAATTCCATGGTGCTGACACGTCTCTTCCCGCTTGCCAAGCATTTCCATGCAAAGGTGGCATCCAAGCTGCTGAGCTGGTTTTCCATATCAGTCATCTTGGCCTTGATCGAGAGGACAGTATTGCGATTCGAGCCTCAAATCCCTAAAATATCCTCCATGAGAACCCCCATAATGTTTTTTATCAAGCAATAATGGTTAAGTTTGCCTTTTCCTCTCCGAGTAGAGAGCCACTCGTTTACTAGAAAACCTTCCCAATCATCATTTAAGACACGGACATGCATCGAGATGTTAGCTTCATAACCTTTCATTTCCATTACACTCAGACTGCGTTGTGATATTCCTTGGCCTTTGGTTCCCCTTCTAGGGTTTCCCCATTTCCTAGACATCACAGAGACCAAAGATTGAGGGTGTCACTAATGGCGGTAGTGGAGATGCAATACCATCAATGACAAGAGGAGTTGTAGAGAAAGTCAACCTCACAAAGAAGAGGCAAAAATGTAAACACAGGACCACAAGAAAACACGCATTGCAGAGTGCCAATGGATAATGTTGCCCCCATACATGGCTAACCTCTTAACCTAGTCCCTCTGTACTTGCTGAGAAATCACACCCTTCATAGCAACCTCCATTGGAACTAGATAAAATTTCGATGGAATAGGCTCGACCATCGACAATCTAGGACTATACATATTCACCCACTCGTGATACTGAGTTGAGGGGATGCGGGGGAGGTTTAATGACCCCAGCATGCATGGTGCCACTCTGTCGGTTCGAGAACCGAGGCATGATGTGTTGTCGGTGGGGCAATCTAGCACCCACATCTAGGTTGGAGAGATCCTGATTAGCAATCTTCCTGCATTTGAGAGCTAGTTTTTTTTCAATGGAGCCATTTAACAATCCTTCCAAGAGATCTAGGTTACAGGTGACCCCTGCATTGGTTAGGCATTAATTTGTAAGCGAATTTGATTTTCTTCTGACATGATGGAAGGTGATAGACTTAGTGTGTAGGAGGTAGTCATCCAGATGAACAAGCCCATGCTCAAGTCTCTAGCAGGATGACAGCTTGGATATATGAGAACCATTATGAATTTTTGAGGCCATTGATAGGATGACTTGCAAATCCCCTTCCACGATCAAAGGGAGGAGTTTTAGTCTCCTGGCCATGGAAATACCTTCCACTAGTATTTCTAGCTTGACAAAATTGTTCGTGTCATGGCCAAGGATTCCAAAAATGACCATGAGGATCTCACCTTTGTGATCTCTGATGGCCCCTCCAAAATCAGCCTTGCTAGGATTTCCTTTGGATACCCCATCGAAGTTGAGCTTAATAACCCCTTCCGGAGGTGGATCCCAACGATCTAGACTGTCAACTATCATTATGGTAATGAAGAGGGCCGAAGGAGTAGGTTGGAGGTTGAGGTTCCAGTTGCCCAAGATAAGTCTCTCACTTTGGGATGTTGGAAAGTCTGTGTCTGTCCAACTTTTGGTGAGAATGGTTTCCTGAAGATTACTCTTAGTCATTTCCCATATTTCAGTGATAGATGTCTTGTTGTCCTTGAAGATCCTATTGTCGCCCTCCTTCCAAGTATTCCACACAATGAACCCCTGGGTTAATTCCTAGAGGATGTTGACGATCTTGATTCGAAACGTATTCTCAATCCATTGCTGTAGAGTGTCAGTAACGTTGCACCTAATCCTATTGGTTCTTCTGAATTTTTTGTCCATAGAGTCCAAGAGGGAATTGGTGAAGGGGTAGGAGTCAAGAAGGTGATCAATAGTTTTTTGATGGTCGTTGCACAACATAAAGATGAAGGGACATTGAAACCCTTTCTTCAACAAGTTATCCCAAGTTAGGATGTGTCGATGGGAGAGAATCTAGAGGAAGGAGGAGACTTTAGGCCAAAGGAGAGGATTCCAGATTCTTTTCCAAAGAGGGATCAAATGCACCACCTAGCTAGAAGAGAGAATGGAACAGGCTTCCTTGATAGTAAAAGTACCTATCGAAAGGTGTCCCCATTGAATGACATCCAACCCCTATTTGGATTTTAGTTTTCTCTTGAGAATTTCCTCCCAAATGGTGCCCAAATGTTCCATGTTAGGAGTGTTACTCCAACTATTAGGAACCTTCCACTGGCGGAAAGAGGCAGATTCCTCTGTGTTAAAAAAGTCCTCAACCTTGGTGTTCTCATTTGAGTTGGTGAAGTTTTGAACCTCTTGATTTGGAAAGAGATTTTTTAGACTAGGGATTTGATGTTAGGAATCACACCAGAAGAGGGCGATGTTCCCATTCTTGATTTCCCAGAAACTGTGTTGTTGGTTGAGGTCTCTATGACAATTGGCTACTTTCCAAATTGAGTTAACCAAAATATCTTTATTAAATATTATCATTTGAATTTGGTTCATCTCCTATCCATACTTTCTATTCCAAAGCTTCGCCTAGGGTGAGTCGTTCTTAGAGATCCAATTCCACCACATTTTGGATGAGAGGGTCTGATTATTTATTTCAATTTCTCTGATCCCCAACCCTCCTTCTTTCTTGGGGAGACGAACCTTTTTCCAACTGATGAGAGCCCATTTATTTCTGTTACTATTAAACCCCCAAAGGAGGGATCTTTTTAGGTTTTTTATAACCTTCAAGACCCATTTAGGGGAAGCTAGGATCACGAAAATGTATAGGGGTAAGGATTGGAGAACGAATTTTAGAAGGATAGTACTGCTAACCAGATTTAAAGAGTGAAAATTCCAAGAAGTGATGCGATTTTCCAGCTTGTCCAGAAGCTCCTTCCAAGAAGAGTGTTTAACAACAGATTCATGCAGAGGGTCTCCTAGGTACTTGGGGGAAGAGAGGAGACCAAGAACCACAGAATTCTAGCAATGTTTCATTAGGTGGCGACTCTCGTGTTAAAGAATAAAATCTGTGACTTGTCTAGTTCGAGAGAGGTTCCAGAGGCTTCGACAAAGGTGTCAAGGATGTAATTAATAACACGATCCTTTTAGACTTAAGGGTGCTCGAAAAGAAGATTATCATTGAAAAACTGCTGTTAATATTGTGGGGGATCCACGTGGAGGGAGAGTCCACGCATGGACCAAGAGGAGACTACAACTTGGAGGATGCGTCCCATGCCTTCCGCCATGAGGATGAAGAGGAAGGGGATAAGGGGTCCCCTTAGCAGATGCCGTGGGAGGGGGAGAAGATGGAATAGGGTGCACCTTTCACTAAGACAAAGAAGATGACCAAGGATATGAGAGAGATTATCCATTTGACCCATTCCTGACAGAACCCAAAAGCAAGGAGCATCTTTTCCATGAAATTCCAACTCATTTTGTCAAAAGGTTTGGAGAGATCCAATTTCAGGAGCATGCCAAGAGATTTGGTGGTTTTAAGGGAGTGTAAAATTTCAAGAGTAAGAATGATTCTGTCAAGGATTTGTCTTCCTCCTACATAGAACAATTGTTAAGGGGAGATGAGCAGGGGGAGGAGGGGTTTCAACTGATTTGCAATCACTTTTTGAAATAATCTTGTAAATAACATTACAGAGGGATATGGGTTGAAACTTACTGGGATGGGAGGCGCCAATTTATTTTGGAATCAGAGTGAGATGAGTGGCATTTAGGGCCGGTAAGACCAATTGATTTTTTGCGTGATTCCTCCACCAGGTTGATAACCTGCATTTTGATAAGATCCCAATAGTGATGAAATAAATTAATGGTGAAGACGTATGAGTGAGGAGCCTTTCCTTCGACCATCTGGTTGACTGAGTCCTAAACTTCCTGCATGTTGATTGGTTGCATAAGGGAGGCATTATGCTCTTCAGTTACTAGAGAAGGAATGTGTTGAGTTACCTTGGTGATAGATTCCTGACGAGAAGGATTATGTTCAGTGAGAAGATCACTGAAGTATCTGTTTAGCTCTTCTGCCATTTCCTCTTGCTCCTCCAAAACCTCTCCATCTTTCGAGTGGAGTTTGATGATTATGTTTTTTATCCTGTGATGAAGACTGGAGTGATGAAAAAAGGTCGTGTTCCTTTTTCCCTCCTTTAACCATCCAACTCTATACTTTTGCCTCTAGAATATTTCCTCCCGCTCGCATATTTTGTTCAATAGGTTCATAAGGTATTTTTCTTTGTTTTTGATGTCTTCATTGTATCCATATTTCATGATGTGTAGTTGCAGATTCTCTAGATCTTCCTGAATCACCTTTTTTTCTTGGAATATGTTACCAAAGGTTGTATTATTCCATTGACGAAGATGACTTCTTAGCTACTTTAACTTTTGATGCATGATTTCCATTTTCAATTTGTCCTCCACTTTCATACTGGTCCACCACTTACTTACTGTGTCCAGGAAGGAGGGGTGTGTGAGCCAAAAATTTTCAAATATGAACGGCTTATGAAGGGGGGATCCAAGGCTACGCCAAGAAAGGGAGATGGGACAATGGTATGACCTTGTAGTGGGTAGAAAAAAATATTCAAGGATCCCTCCCAGGGTAAGGATACTGTCAATGATGAGAAAATAGTCAAGGAGTTTAGCTATATGGTGAGCTCCTCCCCTTCTATTGTTCCAGGTGAAGAATCTAGGGAGGTTTGAATATCCACAAGTGCACTATTGGCTATGGTGGTTTTGAAAGCCTGGTCCTCATTAGAGAGCATTTTTAAACCTCCCTATTTTTATTCAAGAGTGGTTATCATATTGAAATCACCTCCTATGAGGATTGGAGAGTTAAGATGCTAGAGCGTAAATCATTTGAGGTAATTAAGAAGTTGCAACTTAAGGCAGGTGGATTGAGGCCCATAGACATTCAGAAGGTGGCCCTTGATGTTAGATCCCACTAGATGAAATAAGTAAAAAAATGGAGTGAGGTGAAGAGGCTAAATTAGTAAGAGTAATAAGGAGGGTATTCCAACAGATATAAATAACTCCATAGGCTCCTTTGGCATCTGTGGCGGTGCAGAGGCTTCCTTTCCAGATCTTGGACATTAACTTAGTGATTAATTCATAAGTGCATTTCATTTCTTGGATGAATATCACTGTGGGCTTATCTTTTTGAATCTTCATCTTCAAAATTATTTGTTTCGAGGGACCGTTGAGACCACGAACATTTCAAGATATGATCTTCATTGGATAGCAGAGGCAGAGGACGAAAATAACTCCATGAGCTGGGTGTATTGCCCTGATTCAACTCATGTGGTACCAAGTCGATTTAACATATGTAGATCTGTTTTGTGTCCACACTTCTTATTGTCCCGTTGATATTTTGTTTGTCTTTCTAGGGAGGGTTGTGGAATCCTAATTTGTTTTGGGATTTGGCTGTGGCGAGAGCCTCTTTCAGTATTTGGATTTGTCATACTGGGATGGATTCATATGCTTTTTTGGTGCATGCATCCTCTATTCCCAATAGATCCAGTTCTCCCAGGTCTATTTCTTTCATCTCTTCATCCATGAGAGGATCTGGTCCTAAATCATACGTTGATTCTTGGGGGTCTATTGCATTGGAGTTTTCCATCGGCTGCATATCTGATTTTCCTCCCAGGTGATTAGGAGAAGGATGAGATTTTATGGAGTTATCATAATCTTGTTGTTCGACTTGCTTTTTTTGAGGATTCTCCTGGTTAGTCTTCACACTGATGTCCTCTTTCCCCAGGTCCAGATTTGGGTTTTTCGGTTGTCCCTCTAAGATTGTAAAGTTGTTGCTCGTGGTTGGCCCCTCCTCTTTATTCTTTTTAGGAGCAGGTTTCTGACGATTTCTTATTTTCTTCCCCATTTTCTGGAAACCTTCAACATCAATGGTTTCTTCCTTTCGGTTCTAAGATGGCATTTTGTTTATGATATAGTCCCTAAATAGATGGTCATGGCCATGGCATTTTCAGCATCTGAAGGGGACATGTTGTTGGATTATCCAGCAATACCGAGAGGGGGTGGGGGTGAATCAATATTTCCTTCTTTTTCTTTTATTAAAACAATTAGTACAAGACACACAAAGAATCAAACAAGTTAGGAAACACAATTTTATCGTGGAAACTTCAAGGAGAAAACAACAAACTCAAAGTCATTAATAAGATGAATTTTACAAAATTGTTTATCTGCTGCTACAAAAAGGACGCATCAACACCTCAGGTTTTTTCCTGCTACAACATAAAAGGATGCTACAACACCCCAATTCTTCTGCTACAACGATGCAACAACACCCTGTTTTTTAGCCACTATTGGAAGGAGGCTGTAACCCCCTGTAGGCTTGCTGCATGCCCTAGCACCACCCTGCCGCCCTGATATGTTTTATCAATATTGCATATCTCTTTTCTTTAACTCTATCACATATAGTTCTTCATGTCACTAGTCTTTTCCTCTTCTAGTTGCTACTATGATCTAGACTGTAGATACACTTTCCCTCCAAGTTTGAATTATGCATAAATATCATCATATCTTTACTTGAGTTATCATGTCTTTTCATTGAAGCGTTGAAGGAATTCTTCATGTCCTTTCTCAAATGCCGATCTTCATCATTAAGTTCAATTTTAATAAAACTTTAGATTTTACAGAGTTAACTAAAATTAACTTATCTCTAATTTTAGTTGTTCTGCCAAATTATTCTCCTTCACCTAGTGGATTATGTTACGACCGTTGATCTCCTTAGTGATCGTTTTTGTCTATTGATGAGAGATTATGGTGAGGGGATTACTTTCAAATTTTGTGACCCAACCTTGCCACAATCTTCCATGTATTTTTGCACAACAAAATCCTCCTTGATCATTGATATGACAATTATCATGATCCGATCGTCGATCTAATCTACAGTTATCTTTCCTCAAACCATATTTCCACTTCTGAAACAAATTTTCCTCATTTATCTTTCTACAAACTGTCTTTCCACAATTAACCTTCTGCAATGTTCTTTCTGCAATCGCCCTTTCGCAATCTGTGGGAACTCCTTCCTTTCCCACTTGCAGGTTATAGGTTGTGGGCCTGGATTTCAAATTTTTTGAAACAGGCTTCCACATTTACCCTTTCCGCAATCACCTTCTGCAATTAAGGGCCTGGATTTCAACTTTTTTGAAACAGGTTATAGGTTGTGGGCCTGGATTTCAACTTTTTTGAAACAGGCTTCCACATTTACCCTTTCCGCAATCACCTTCCGCAGTTAAATTTCTACAATTGTGGATTGCAGATTGCGGGTATGCATTTCCCAAATTTCAAAAGATGACTTTCATAATTATGCGACCACAATGTTCTTTCTGTAGTTGGGTTTTGGATTGCAGATGTGCCTTCCAACTTTTTTGAAATGGGATTCTGCAATGTCCTCCTGCAAATCTCTTTCCGCAAATCATGTGAATCGTCGATCGCTTGCAGAATACTCCTCATCCATTGATTGGATATTAAACATAGAACTTCATTTTGGCGCTCTGAAATGCTATCTTCCATGCATATTTACTTTGCGGATCCTTTCCCTAGCCATTGATGATCATTCTTGGAACATAGTCCTTCGATTGTCTGACCCAACTTGCATTGTTATAATTCCTCCATAATTTTAACAAGCTCGTATCTTCTTGTGTCGTATTCAATCCCAACCATTGATCTCTACCTTGTCTCGTCCTTAACCATTCATTCATGTAAGAATTAAAGCACTATTTGTTAATGTATTTGTAACTTCATAATATATTCATCCATATATCTTATGTATTGTACCCCGATCTTTATTTCGGGATGTGTTTGTAATGTACTTGAGTCATGTCATGCCCCGATGTTCCTATTGAGAGGTTCTATAATGTAAACAAGTCATGTCAAGTCATTGTGGGTAACCCTCCTATTGGTCAAGGGTTAAAGTCCCCGTAGTTCCAGGGCACTAGGGTTATTAGACTCTCCTAGAGAAGTCAGCCTTAGTAGGTTATTGTCAAGTCAGGAATTAGTATAAATAGAGAGTGAGTCTCTCTATTTATCACACACTCACTCACACTCAGTTGTAGAGCATAGCTAAGGAAGAAGAAGACACTGGGGCTAGGAAGAAAGATGTTACTGCTATCGGGAGATCATCTTACTGTTTTGGGGTTTTACTTTTAGTGCTGATTCTATCTCTGAGGAAGTTGCAGGGTTTTCTCCATTTATGGTTTCCCTGAGGAAAAACACTATGTTTATTGTCTCTTGTGTTTGATTGATGTGCTTGTTATTCTCTTAGTTAAATATCCTAATATAATGCTAGCTTAATGTTAAAAATCTAACATGGTATCAGAGCTAACCTGAGAAGAAGACACTGTGCAGCTGCGGGAACTAGGGATTCCTACTTTGTGGATCTCTCTCCACATATTTTCAGCAAAAAAAGGTTGGAATAACTCTCCTCCCTAGGGCACATCTTTTTGTGGAAGCAGAATCCAATTCTGAGCTTTTTCAGTTTTGGACCCTACACTACTGCCGAAAATTAGGGATTTCCAACATAAGTGGAATTTTTTAGTGAGCCCAATCCTGGATTGATCTCCTCCTCAAAATAAAAGTTTAGATATCAAGATCAAATCATTTGGTTGGACAGAACTCCGAAAAATCCAAACCCTAATCTGCTCCTGAACCAGCACTACAGAATTCCAGCTCCAATTCCAGATCCGACATCTTGACCTGGTAAGATCTAAATATTTTGTATTTCCATTTGAGGTTCTCAGTTAAGATGTCTCACCATACCAAGCATGATGAAAAGCTTGAGGGATCTGATAACTTCCGAGCCTGGAAGTATAGGATCTCCCTGGTCCTGGAAGAAAATGAGTTGGACTCCTATATCAATGAGGAGGTTCCAGTTCCAGAGGGAGATGAGGCTAAGGCCTTACACAAGAAGAAGTTGGTTATGGAAAAGAGGATTATTGCTTATTCAATCAAGGATCACCTCATACCATAGGTGTCCTCCCTAAAGACACATAAAGATATGTTTGATGCCCTAACCAAATTGCTTGAAGAGAAGAACATAAACCGAAAGATGACTCTGAGAAGCCAACCGAAGAATGTAAAGATCTAGAGTGTAGAGACCATCCAGTATTAATTTACAAGGGTCTCTCAAATCAAGGAACAACTGGAAGCAGTAGATGAAGAAGTGGAAAATGTAGAGATTGTAATGACCACCTTGAATGGTCTCCCTTGATCATGGGACTCCTTTATTCAAGAAATATGTGCAAGAAAGAAGTTAGTCAAGTTCAACAGACTATGGGAAGAATGCTCTCAAGAAGAAGCTCGGATAGCAACTCGAGAAGAAAATATGGGAAGTGAAGATCAAGCTCTCACAGTCCACTCCAAGAAAAACAGAAGAATCTCTCATCACTCTAGAGGTAAGAACTTCCACCAGAAATATAACTCTAGAAAACATCTATCTAAATTAAGATGCTATACATGTGATGAAAGAGGACACTTTGCCAAAGAATGTCCTAGAAACAAGATTAACTCCCATAAGAAGAAGGGAAACAAGAGAAGACATCATGCTCATGATGTAGAGGATGATGAACCTTCCACAAAGAGAACCAGATATGAAAGTGAAGACTCTTCAAGTGATGAAGAATATGTTATGATTTCCGCTCTCACGGGAAACATTACTCATGGAAGAAATGATTGGATTATAGACAGTGGGGCTTCCAAACATATGACGAGATTCAAAGAATCCTTTGTGAAACTATTTGAACATGACTCACCTCACAAGGTGAAACTTGGGGATGACTACCAGTATCCAATAAAAGGTAGTGGGGAATCCTCCTATAAGCTAGACTCTAGAAAGTCTATGAATATGCAAGATGTATTGTTTGTTCTAGGACTAAAGAAGAACCTCCTCTCCATATCTGCATTAGATGAAAAAGACATGACAGTTGCATTTATAGATGGCCAAGTTGTCATGTGGCCAAAGGGAAAGACTATTAATGATGCAATAGTGATTGGGGAACAAGAAGGAGGTCTATACAAATTGAAGGGCCATCCAGAACAAGCTTTAGTCCATGACACAGTAGAGCCAAATGATCTTTGGAATAGAAGGCTTGCACATGTGCATTACAGAGCATTACCACTTGCAAGCAAAGCTGTTGAAGGTCTTCCATAAATTCAAGCAAAACATGATGGATTCTACAAAGGATGTGCAAAAGGAAAGAACACAAAGAAGACATTTCCAAGTAGCGAGAGCAAGGAAAAAGGAATCTTGGAAATCATCCACTCCGATGTATGCGGTCCAATGCCATCAATTTCACTAAGGAAGACATGGATTTACTTCATGAAGAACAAAGATGAATTATTCAGAAAGTTCAAGGAATTCAAAGCCTTGATCGAGAACCACACAGAAAAGAAGATCAAGACCTTTTGATTAGATAATGGCAGAGAATTCACATCAAATGAATTCGAAGAGTTATGCAAATCCTCAGGGATTAAGAGGGAGTTGTCCACTCCCTATAATCCACAACAAAATGGGATTGCAAAAAGGAAGAACAGAACTATCATGGAAGCTTCAAGAGCTATGCTTCACGATCAAGATCTTCCCATGCATCTATGGGCAGAAGTTGCTAGAACAGTGGTGTATGTACAAAATTGTACTCCACACAGAGTACTCGAGAACAAGACACCTGAAGAAGTATTTTCCAGAAAGAAACCAGAAGTTAGCCATCTCAGAATATTTGGCTATCCAGTGTACAAACACATTCCAAAAGAAAAGAGGACAAAATTAGATCCTTCGGGAAAGATGGGTATATTTGTGGGATACTCTGAAATCTCAAAGGCTTACATAATATACTTCCTAGGATTCAAGAAGATCGACATCAGTAGGGATGTGACATTTGATGAAGACTCAACTTACAACAAATCCAGAAAGAGACTTGCTGAAGAACCTGAAGAAGCAGAAGCACCCAGAATTCATGATACAACCATGAACGAAGAAACTCAAGAAGAAGATTGAGAATTTGAAGAACCTCAATAACCTGTAGATCCACCTCAAGAGAAGAATCCTCATAAGAGGAAACCTGCTTGGGTACGAGAAGCTATCCAAGGTCCAAAAAGATATGGGGCTCCAGAGGAGAATCACAGAGAAAGAAATAGAACCAGGTCCTGCTCTGGTTATGTAGCCTTATTATGTGATTTCATCGATAAAGAACCTTCCAATTATGAAGAAGCGATAGAATCAAAAGAATAGAAGGATGCTATGATCGAAGAGTATCAATTGATCATGAAGAATGATGTTTAGGATGTTGTCCCAAGACCAGAAGGGAAGTCTGTTGTAACTTCCAAATGGATCTACAAGATCAAGCATGCTGCAGATGGTAGCATAGAAAAATATAAAGCAATATTTGTGGCTCATGATTTCTCCTAGAAAGAAGGAATAGATTATGAAGAAACTTTTGCACCTATAGCCAGATACACTTCCATCAGATTAGTACTTGATCTGGCCGCAGTGATGAAATGGAAGATACACCAAATGGATGTAAAGACTAATTTCGTGACTGGTGTAGTAGAAGAAGAAGTGTATGTGGAGCAGCCACACATTTTTGATACACATGACAGGGAGTCTCATGTGTGTAGATTGAAAAAATCCCTGCACGGTTTGAAACAGGCACCCAGGACATGGTACAACATAATTGATTGCTTTCTATCCAGTTTGGGCTTTACCAAGAGTAAAGAAGATTCCAACCTTTACTACAAGGTTGAAGATGGCAACCCAGTGATTCTCCTACTGTATGTAGATGATCTGTTTGTAACAGGTATGGATGGGTTGATTGTTGATACAGAGAGGAAGCTTGCTGCCGAATTTGAAATGAAGGTGTTATCAATCCAGGAAACTCCTCTAGGTTGTAGCTCAAGGATTCCTGGAAACTTACAATGCTTTTTGGGGTTTTTAGATATGGGTCAAGTCAGTTGACCTATGTAACCTTTCCACTCTCAAGGCATGCATAAGACTCACTAGTTTACAAGGATTTTAGTGCAATTTGCTCAGAAATTCGACAATAAGGTGCAGGGACAAACAACTCACTAGGCTGGCAGACTTACACACATAACACATGCATATAAATGGCTAAATCCTACTGAGGATGGTATTTATAAATCAAATATCACTAATAAACCAATAGGATGACAGCTATCGGCTTTTTAATAAATCTGATATTGACCTAAATGCATATTCAGGCATAAACACAGTAAAGAAAGAGATGATGGCTGAACAGATCACAACAAAAGAGCTTATACCATGAATAAGTAAAATGAGAAGCTTGGAAGTATTATTGGCTCATAAATCCTCGAAGTTGAACCTTTATTTTAAAATCAATCATGGGCTTTATAGCCTTCTACAAAAATCAAAGATCCTGAAAATCCGATCTATTTACACAAAAAATAATTGAAAGTGATAGTTTTTCTAGATTAGGGCTTCAAACCCTTGCTAACTATTTGTTTATCTACTATGAAGATCTAGTTCACTGAGCAAGATTTTAATAACTGAAGTGTTTGCTGATAACCACCACTGCTGGTTCACTGTGAAATTGCCACCAACAGGCAGTGTCTCGACAGTTTACTGAAGTGGCCTTTCTTGCTTAAATAGATGGATTTTTCCACCTTGTCGCTGCGGTCGCTGATCGAAATCTTTTCCCTTTAGCCCATCAGCGCTCCAAGTCTCAACGCTGCCGCAGTTGTCGGTGCCTTAAATCACTAGCGTCACGACGACTTCTTTATCGGTGATCAGAAGCTTTTTCTTTGCCCCATCGACGCTCCAAACTCAACGAATCGGCACTCTCCATCACTAGCTCGTCGATGATCAGGAGCTGTAATAAACAATGCATTGAAACCTTTTATCTGAACGCTGTTGTAGTTTTGAAGGAAAAACGAACTAATTTTATCATTGTCGAAAGTTTATTTACGAAGGAATCGAGGCATTAGTCTTCTATGCCACCGATGGACAGTGTTGCTATTCGTCGATGCGCGTTATCTATTTTTCCTTTTTCAAAACTTTATATTTTTTACTGTCGGTGATTTTGCTTTATCGCTATCAGAGGTTAGTAGGAGTTTGAACCGGAGCTTTAGTTCTCTATGCCCCCGACACCGCGGAGATTCTTAGTTCTAGACTCACCGATCCGTAGTCTTTAGTTCTACTGATCATCGATGTTTATCCTATTGTCACACTTATCGAAATGATTTTTGTCATTGATCGGAAGCCTTAGTCAGTCTGTCTCCCACCGTTGCCGCTCCTCAGTGGACTAACTCGTCGGTCCATTGTCTTTAGTTCTTTCGACCGCCGAAATGTTCATCTAATCGCAAAACCCGTAGTAAGTCTGTCTTCCGCTGTTTCGGCTCCTTAGTGGTATAACTCGCCGCTCCGTAGTCTTTAGTTCTTCTGATCGCTGACGAGTTCATTTGATCACAGAATCCATAGTCTATAAGTCTGTCGGTGGCTAATGAGATGTTCTGATCCTCGCCCAAGCCACCGAAGCTACAATTTTGTGAAATTTTATCAATAACAGAGGCTTTCTAACTATTAGTGACATTCATATTCCTCATTGTGTGAGTTAAATTCTTCACACAAAAATAAATTATTTTGGGAGATAACATCTGGCTCCTACTTGGGGATGGGAACCTCCCAGTGAGGTCCCAAGAACCCCAAACCAAAATGCCTTTCCCTAAAAGCAACTAAGTAACTTAACACTATCCTTTATTGTTCCATTGGGCATGGAGTCTTATTCTAAAAGAAAAACAACCTACTATCTACTAATTTACAATCATAAGGCTTCAGAGCCTCAAATAAAATAGAGTTTCAAGAACCGCCCATTTACTAGGCCATCAAATACCTCTTCACCTTCTAGATTCTGCACTTTGAAGGTGTTATTCTTATGTACTTGGGCTATCACAAAAGGGCCAATCCACAAAGAGTCGAATTTTCCATGTTTCCCCTTGTCCTATCTGACGACATCCCACTTGAGGACCCAATCTACGACTTGGAAGTTGTCTGCCTTTGCTCTTTTGTCAAACATGCCCTTTATCCTTTATTGATGATCTTTTGATCTTCCTACTACCTACTCCCTTGTTTGCTGTAATTCTACCAAATCCATCATTCTTCTTACCATATCATTTGGTTCATCCTCCTCTTCCTGAAAGAACTTTGCCACTGGAAGGATGAGATGGATAGGAAAGATGGCCTCAGTGCCATAAACTAGTTTGAATGGAGAAGTCCCTATGGACATTTTGTTTGTCACCCTATCAGCCCATAAAGCAAACTTAAGCTTTGAATCCCAGCTTTTTTGATTTGTCTCTAGCAGGTTCCTGATGATTCTGACTAAGCTTTTGTTGGATGACTCAGCCAGGCCATTGCCTTGTGGGTAATAGGATGTGGAGTGCACCAGTTGAATACCCATTGATTCACACATTTTAACTAATGCCCCAGCCTTAAAAGTTGGTGCATTATCAGTTACTAACCTTACTGGGCAACCAAACCTGTTGAAGATTGTTGATGTATTTGTAACTTCAGAATGTATTCATCTATGTATCTTATGTCTTGTAACCCGATGTTTATTCCAGTATGTATCTATTATGTAATTGAGTCATGTTTTCATGCCCCAATGATCCGATCGGGAGGATCTATTATGTAAACAAGTCATGTCAAGTCATAGTGGGTAACCCTCCGATTGTCTAAGGGTTAAAGTCCCCACAGTTCCGGGGCACTAGGGTTATTAGACTCTCCTAGTAGAGGTCAGCCTTAGTAGGTTTTTAGTCATGCCGGGATTAGTATAAATAGAGAACTGGAGTCTTTATTTATCACACAACTCATACACACTCAAGTATAGCACATAGTTGAGGAAGGAGAAGACACTGGGGCTAGACAAGAAGAAGATTACTGCTATCGGGATATCACTTACTATTTTGGGCTTTTCTATTTTGGTGTTGATTCTATCTCTGAGGAAGTTGCAGGGTTTTCTCCTTTATGGTTTCCTCGAGGAAAAACACTGTGTTCATTGTCTCTTGTGTTTGATTGCTATACTTGTTATTCTCTTAGTTAAAGATCCTAATAATGCTATCTTAATGTTGAAAAACTAACATGGTATCAGAGCTAACCTGAGAAGAAGACACTGTGCAGCTGTGGGAACTAGGGATTCCTTGTTTGTGGATCTTCCTCCACAGATTTTTAGCAAAAGTAAGGTGGAATAACTCTCCTCCCTAGGGCACATCTTTTTGTCGAAGCAGAATCCAATTCTAAGGTTTTTTCAGTTTTGGACCTGTCACTATTGTCAGAAATTAGGGCTTTTCACAGAAAAGGAAATTTTTAGTGAGCCCAAGCCTGGATTGATCTCCTCCCCAAAATCAAAGTTAGGGAAAAATTTCAAGGCATTTGGGTGGACAGAACTCCAGAAAAGCAAAACCCTAATTTGCTCCTAATCGAGTACTGCAGGATTTTAGCTCAAGTTTCAGATCCGACATCTTGAACCTGGTAAGATCTAAAATCTTTTGTATTTCCATTTGAGGTTCTCAGTTAAGATGTATCATCATACCAAGCTTGATGAAAAGCCAGAGGGAGCTGATAACTTTTGAGCCTGGAAGTATAGGATCTCCCTGGTCTTGGAAGAGAATGAGTTAGACTCCTACATCCATGAGGAGGTTCCAGTTCCAGAGGGAGATGAGGCAAAGGCCTTACATAAAAAGAAGATGGTTATGGCAAAGAGGATCATTGCTAATTCCATCAAGGATCACCTTATTCCACATGTGTCTTCTCTCAAGACACCTAAAGCTATGTTTGATGCCTTAACCAAATTGTTTGAAGGGAAGAACATAAACCAGAAGATGACTCTGAGAAATCGACTGAAGAATGTGAAGATCTAGAATGCAGAGACTATCTAGTGTTACTTCACAAGGGTTTCTCAGATCAAGGAACAATTGGAAGCAGTAGATGAAGAAGTGGAGAATGCAGAAATTGTGATGACCACCTTGAATGGTCTCCCTAGGACATGGGACTCTTTCATTCAAGGGATCTGTGCTAGAAAGAAGTTAGTCAAGTTCAATAGACTGTGGGAAGAATGTTCTCAAGAAGAAGCTTGGATAGCAGCTCAAGAAGAGAAGATGGGAAGTGAAGATCAATCTCTCACAGTACAATCCAAGAAATCCAGATCCATCCATCATAGAAGTAAGTACTCTCATCACAGGAATAACTCTAGAAAGCCTAGAGATAGGTATAAATACATTTGCTATACATGTGATGAAAAAGGACACTTTGCTAGAGATTGTCCTAAGAACAAAAGTAGCTCTCACAAGAAAAAGGGAAGCAAGAAAAGACATCATGTTCATGCTGCAGAGGATGATGAACCATCCAAGAAGAGATCCAGATATGAAAGGTGAAGATTCTTCGAGCGAGAATGAATATGTTTTGATCTCCGCTCTCGCAGGTAACATTACTCATGGAAGTGATGATTGGCTTATAGACAGTGGGGCTTCCAAACACATGACTGGATTCAAGGAATCCTTTGTGAAGCTCTTAGAACATGAATCACCTCACAAGGTGAAGCTAGGAGATGACTACCAATATCCAATAAAAGGTAGTGGGGAATCTTCCTATAAACTAGACTCATATCAGCACTAGATGAAAAAGGAATGAGGGTTGCATTCATAGATGGTCAAGTCATCATGTGGCCAAAAGGAAAGACTATTGATGATGCAATAGCGATTGGTGAACAAGAAGGAGGTTTGTACAAATTGAAGGGCCATACAGAACAAACCTTGGTCTATGACACAGTAGAGCCAAGTGAAGTTTGGCATATAAGGCTTGCACATGTGCATTACAGAGCACTACCCCTTGCAAGCAAAGTTGTTGAAGGTCTTCTAGAAATACAAGCAAAACATGATGGGGTCTGCAAAGGATGTGCGAAAGGAAAGAACACAAAGAAGACATTTCCAAGTGGCGAACACAAAGCAAAAGGAATCTTGGAAATCGTCCACTCCGATGTATGCGGTCCTATGTCATCAAGCTCACTAAGCGGGTATGCATATTATGTTTCTTTTATTGATGATTTTTCTAGGAAGACATGGGTTTACTTTATGAAGAACAAAGATGAAGTATTTAGCAAATTCAAGGAATTCAAAGCCTTGATCGAGAACCATACTGAAAAGAAGATCAAGACTTTATGATCAGATAATGGTGGAGAATTCACTTCAAATGAGTTCAACGAGCTATGTAAAGAATCAGGGATTAAGAGGGAGTTTCCCACTCCTTACCATACTCAACAAAATGGGATTGCAGAACGGAAGAACAGAACAATCATGGAAGCTGCAAAAGCAATGCTTCATGATCAAGATCTTCCTATGCATCTTTAGGTGGAAGCTGCTAGAACAACAGTGTATGTATAGAACCGTACTCCACATAGAGTACTTGAGAACAAGACTCCTGAAGAAGTCTTCTTCGGCAAGAAGCCAGAAGTCAGCCATCTTAGAATATTTGATTGTCTTGTATACATACACATTCCAAAAGAGAAGAGAACAAAATCAGATTCTTCAGGAAAGAAGGGTATATTTGTGGGATACTCTGAAAGCTCGAAGGCTTACATAATCTACTTCCTGGGATACAGGAAGATTGACATCAATAGGGATGTGAAATTTGATGAAGACACGACTTACAACAAATCCGGAAAGAGACCTGCTGAAGAACCTGAAGAAGCAGAAGCACCCAGAATTCATGACACAACCATGAATGAAGAAATTCAAGAAGAAGATCGAGAATTTGAAGAACCAAAAAGACCTGTAGATCCATCTCTGGAGAAGAATCCTCATAAGAGGAAACCTGCTTGGGTACGAGAACTTATCCAACGTGCGGAAAGATATGGGGCTCCAGAAGAGAATCATAGAGAAATAAAGAGGACCAGATCCTGCTCCGGGTATGTAGCTTTACTATGTGATTTCATTCACAAAGAACCTTCCAGTTATGAGGAAGCGACAAAATGGAAAGAATGGAAGGATGCTATGATCGAAGAATATCAATCGATCATGAAGAAAAATGTTTGGGATGTTTTCCCAAGAACAAAAGGGGAGTCAGTTGTAACTTCCAAATGGATCTACAAGATCAAGCATGCTACAGACAGTAGCACTGAAAAATATAAGGCAAGATTTGTGGCTCAGGGTTTCTCTTAGAAAGAAGGAATTGGTTATGAAGACACCTTTGCACCTGTAGCCAGATACACTTCCATCAGATCAGTACTTTCTTTGGCTGCAGTGATGAAATGGAAGATACACCAGATGGATGTCAAGACTGCTTTCTTGAATGGTGTAGTAGAAGAGGAAGTGTATGTGGAGCAGCCACTCGGTTTTGAGACACATGACACGGAGTCTCATGTGTGCAGATTGAAGAAAGCCCTATATGGTTTGAAACAAGCACCCAGGACTTGGTACGACAGAATTGATAGCTTTCTATCCAGCTTGGGCTTTACCAAGAGTAAAGCAGATTCCAACCTTTACTACAAGGTTGAAGATGGCAATCCAGTGATGCTTCTACTATATGTAGATGATCTATTTATGACAAGTATGGATGGGTTGATTGCTGATACAAAGAGAAAGATTGCTACCGAGTTCGAGATGAAGGACTTGGGTATGATGCATTACTTTCTAGGTATGGAGGTGTGGTAGAGTTCAGATGGAATCTTCCTTGGACAAGGGAAGTATGCAGTAGAGATCCTGAAGAGGTTTGGGATGATGAACTGCAAAGCCATGGCCACACCTATGGCATCGAACCTGAAGCTATTGAGTGATGCTTCATCAGAGTTGGTTGATGCTACGATGTATTGTCAGATGATTGGGTCATTGATGTACCTGACGAACACAAGACCAGACATTTGCTTTATTGTGAACACCCTGAGCCAATTCTTGACAGATCCAAGAAATGTTCACTTAATTGCTGCAAAGCATGTTCTGAGGGACCTGAGGGGTACAGTTGATTATGGGCTCAAGTATGAGTTGAATTAGAAGATTAAATTGGAGGGTTATGTCGATTCAGATTGGGCAGGAAGTGCCATCAATAGGAAGAGCACTTCAAGATGTTGCTTCAGTATGGGATCAGGTGTGATCTCTTGGTTTAGCAAGAAGTAATCCTGTGTGGCACTGAGTACAGCTGAAGCAGAGTATGTCGCAGCTTGTTCAGCTAGTTGTGAGGCAATATGGCTACAGAAGCTATTGTCTGATATATTTGATCTCTAGTTGGATGCAACTTGTATACATTGTGACAACTAGAGTTGCGTGAAGTTGTCAGATAATCCAGTGTTCCATGAAAAGTTGAAGCATATTGAGATCAAGTATCACTATATCAGGTATATGGTGCAGAGGGGAGCAGTGAAGCTCCAGTATGTTGCGACGGAGGAACATATAGCTGATGTATTGACGAAGCCATTGGCTAGGCTGAATTTCGAGTACTTCAGGGAGAAGCTTGGTGTTCTCCAGATCGAGGTTTCCTCCAAGAGAAAGTGATGAGACCCATAGCCATTCTGACATGGTGAGAGGATTGGTTCCTTCCATGGTCAGATGTAAGGGTTGAACCATTCTGTCATGGTGAGAGGATTGGTTCCTTCCATGTCAGATATGAGTGCTGGCCATTCTGTTGAGTAGGACAGATGTAAGGGATGAACCATTCTGTCATGGCTAAAGGATTAGGTTCCTCCCATGTCAGATGTGAGTATTGGCCATTCTGACGAGTAGGTCAGATGTAAGGGAAACTACCATTCTAGGAATGGAGGCACCTGGTCAGTTACCAGGTAGCTCAGTCTGGGACTGGGGGCCATTCTGATGCGATGGAAGGATTAGTTCCTCCATGATCAGATGTGAGTGCATGCCCTTTCTGATGCGATGCTTTTCGCATGGTCAGATTGTAAGTGCAGAGCCCTTTCTGATGCGGTGCTTCGTGCATGGTCAGATTGTAAGTGCTGAACCCTTTCTAATGTGGTGCTTCGTGCATGGTCATATTGTAAGTGCTGAGCCCTTTTTGATGCGGTGCTTTGTGCATGGTCGGATTGTAAGTACTGAACCCTTTCAATGCAGTGCTTTCGAGCATGGCCGATTGTAAGTGCTGTGCCTTTCTGACAGGATGAGGTCAGATGTAAGTGTAGATACTTTTCGATGCAATGTGCTTGCACATGGTCGGATATAAGTGCTGAGCCTTTTTGACAAGATGAGGTCAGATGTGAGTGTTGGGCCTTTCTGATAGGATGAGGTCAGATGTGAGTGCCAGGCATGCCTTTCTGACAAGATGAGGTCAGATGTAAGAGCTGGGTGGGCCATTCTGACTTAAGTGTCAGATATAAGTGCTGATGAAGACCTACATGAAGGGTAGGCCTACAGGATTCACTTTGTAGAACTTCCTGTGACGTGAAGAATCGAGATAGCACCATTATGAGATAGCATATGATGATGATCCAGACTTGATGTTGATCCAGATCAAGTGATCCAGACTTGATGACGATCCAAATCAAGTGACGATCTAGTTGTGATGATGATCCAGACTCGATGATCCAGACTTGATGATGATCCAGATCGAGTGATGATCCAGCAGTGATGAGCCAGTAGTCATAATGATGCAGATCCCATGATAAAGAAGAAGAAAATGACTTGAAGAAGAAGATGACTTGAAGACTCAAAGACGAAGAAGAATTGAAGACTAAGAAGACTTGAAGATAACGAGATGATCCAGTTGATGCAGAGAAGAAGACCAGTGCTGAAAATTGTGTCGAAAGAATACCTTCCTAGTTAAGAGGGAGTGTTGATGTATTTGTAACTTCGGAATGTATTCATCTATGTATCTTATGTCTTGTAACCCGATTTCTATTCCGGGATGTATCTATTATGTAATTGAGTCATGTTGTCATGCCCCAATGATCCGATTGGGAGGATCTATTATGTAAACAAGTCATGTCAAGTCATAGTGGGTAACCCTCTGATTGTCTAAGGGTTAAAGTCCCCGCAGTTCCAGGGCAGTAGGGTTATTAGACTCTCCTAGTATAGGTCGGCCCTAGTAGGGTTTTAGTCATGCCGGGATTAGTATAAATAGAGAGCTAGAGTATTTATTTATCACACAACTCATACACACTCAAGTGTAGCTCATAGTTGAGGAAGGAGAAGACACTGGGGCTAGACAAGAAGAAGATTACTACTATTGGGATATCACTTACTGTTTTGGGATTTTCTATTTTGGTGTTGATTCTATCTCTGAGGAAGTTGCAGGGTTTTCTCCTTTATGGTTTCCCCAAGGAAAAACACTGTGTTCATTGTCTCTTGTGTTTGATTGCTGTGCTTGTTATTCTCTCAGTTAAAGATCCTAATAATGCTAGCTTAATGTTGAAAAACTAACAAAGATGTTCTCATATAAGAATCTCATGATGACGTGATGAGTGGCATTTCTGGTGGGTATTGCTTCTATCCATTTGGTAAAGTAGTCAGTGGCTACTAAGATCCATTTATGCTGTCCACTGGAAGATGGATTTATTTCACCTATGAAATCCAGACCCCATTGCTGGAAAGGCCCATTCACTGTAACCGGCCTAAGGGGCAAGGACTTGAGCTGCTGCTTCCCTATAAATCTTTGACATTGGTCATAGGCCCTTACAAAAGTGCATACATCAGCAAAGAGAACTGGAAAATAGTATCCTACTTTTAATATCTTGTGGGCTGTGGTTTTCCAGAAGTGCTGGCCTCCACATGTACTGGAATGAAAGTGATGCATGACCTGCTCTGCTTCCCCTTTATTTAGACACCTTAACAAAATTCCATACTGATCCCTCCAGTACAACAGTTTGTCAATTATGCAAAATTTAATGGATTTCAACTTAAGAGCTTATGCTTGGTTAGGAGTGAGGTCAGGAGAAACTTCTAATTTAAGCAAAATTTGAATGATACCTGAGTACCACTCACATGAAGATATGTTCTCAGCTACTGGTGGACTGTTATTCTGATCTTGATTTACTTCTGTTTCAACTGCTACCATAGTCTGCACATTTGCTGATATGACACATGTGAAATTTATTCCCATCAGTTCACAGTTTTCTTTGGCCATGAGTTTGGCCAGACCTAATCCCTTTACCAGCTTGGTGGGTTTCACCTCTACATCAAACTCAATGAGTTTGGAAATACACTTAGCTCTCTTCCCATCAATGTTGGGCTGAGTCAAAACATCCTTCACAGTAGCTGAAGGGACATATGCAATGACTTTTGCATGGAGAATGTAGATTCTGAAAGTCTTCGAAGATTTTATGAGAGCATAAGCTTACTTCTCAATTGGGTCATACTTCAGCTCAACATCTCTCAGGGTTTTGCTGAAGAAAGCAATTGGATGATCAAGACCTTCATCATTATTTTGTAATAGTACAGCTGCCATTGTGTCATACGATGCAAAAGAGAAAATGTAAAAACCCTTGGTGTAGTTGGGACTAATCAGGGTTGGGGCCTCCATGATGGATTTCTTAATGTCTTCAAAAGAATTTCTTGCCTGGTCAGTCCACTTTATTTCTGTATCCTTTTTTAACATGGCTGTTATGTGCTTTACCAGCTCAGAGAAATTTCGGACGAATCTCTTGACAAAATTTATCTTGCCTAAAAAGGATGGAATGTCTCTTTTTGACCTTGGTATTGACAATTACTGAACTGCTTCCACTCTTACCGGATCGATCTTTACACCTTCAGCTGAGACTATGTGGCCTAGGAGATTTCCTTCATTGAGTGCAAACTGGGATTTCTTGGGGTTCAATGATATTCTATACCTTCTGCACTTCGGAAATACCTTCCTTAAATGCTACAAGTGATCATGATAGCTGTGAGAGTAAACTGTTAAGTCATCCAAATATATCAGCACAAATTTATCTTTTAGCCCTACAAAAGCTAGGTCCATATCTCTCTGAAAAGTAGCCCCAACATTCATTAGCCCAAATGGAATTTTAGCATACATGAAGGTGCCCCAGGGGGTTGTAAAGGCAGTCTTCTCTTGGTCATCTAGGTGCATAGCAACTTGGTTGTATCCAGAGAAGCCATCAAGGAAGGAAATGAACCTGGCCCCTGAGACTTTCTACAGCAGATGTTCCATCTTGGGTAGTGGATAGTTGTCTTTTTTGGAACGCTTGTTCAGGTTTCTAAAATCCACACACAACCTGATTTCTCCATTTTTCTTTCTTACCACTACTAGATTTGCAATCCACTTGGAATACCTGAGGGGGATTATGATCTTGGCTTTGAGGAGTTTGTGGATCTCTTTCTCAATCACTGGTAATAGAAGAGGGCTGATGGGTCTCAGCTTCTGTTTGAAAGGAATGGTGTCCTTCTCCAAAGGAATTCTGTGTTGGATGATATTGGTGTCATAAGTTTTTAGGTCACTATATTCCTAGGCAAACATATCAGCAAACTCTTTTATCAGGCTGCAAAAGTTAGACTTTTGTTCAGCAGTCAGCCGAGTGGATAGATTTATCAGTTTTGGATGGCTTTGGTTGCCTATGTTTTGCTCTTGGATAGCAGGATCTAGCTCCCTTTTGGTAGGCTTGAAAGGGATGTCATTGTGATCAAACAGTTCTTCCAGTAGTACTAAGCCTCGGGGTATGTAGTTTCTGGGCAATTGGACAATATTGTGCTCAGTCACTTTATCCTTTAACTTGAGCTACTTGGATTCCTACAGGTTAAGGATTTCCTGGTTTATGTGTATGTCAGAGATTTCATCCACTAACTGAAGGAATTTACTAAGCTCCTCATCATTCTCAAACACCCTCCAAAATTTTACATTGTCTGGCAGAGAGGGTCTGTACTTGACATTAACATCATAGCTGAGTTTAGGGGGCAAAGGAGGAATAAACAGACTTGCAGAGACAACCAGGGAATCAGCCAGGTGATTCAAATCCCTAGGAATATATGATAGTTCAAAAAACATAAATGAGTCTCTGAGTTTCCATACCTCGTCCCTGTAGGCCTTCAGTCTGATATTCTTTGTCTGAAAAGTGTTGTTGACCTGTTGTATGATGAGGTCTGTGTCCCAAAAAATCTTCATGCACATGATCCCCATCTCCTTGGCCGCTTCAAATCCTAGCAGCAAAACTTCATATTCTGCTACATTGTTCGTGGTTTTGAAATTGAGTTTATAAGACAGGTGAATGTTTTCCTTAGATGGGGAGATCAAGACTACACCCGCACTTGCTGAGTTTTGAGCACTAGCCCCATCGAAATACATGGTCCAGATCACTGCTATGACTTCTTCGGGCTGCGGATGGGTGGGCTCAGTGAGCTGAACTAATGTCTATTGATTATCATCTATTTGCAAAATGCAAGACCCAAAATTGGTGTCCACCGCGTAGATGGGGTGATTTATTGAGCGACTCTCCTTGCTTATAATATATGCTAGCTGATTTTCCTTGTACAGCCTCTTAGTCTCCCCTCCAAACATAGGAATGGTGGCATACGTGAGATCCATCTGAAGGGTGCCGCCTAATCTTTTGCTCCATGACCAGGACAACAAGAGGCCGAACTTTGGAGGAATATCATCCACTACGATGTCCATCATTATGCTTTTCAAAGGTAGCTGAGTTAAGTTTACAGTGAGGTCTTTGATGAGGCCCAAGCACTTGACCTTCTTGGAGTTAAAGGAGAATAAATCGTCGTAGGGCTTGGTAATGCTGAGGCCGATTTCATCTATCACAGCCTTTGGAATTAGGTTATGAGAGGCTCCTGAATCCAACAGACAGTTATGGAGGATTTTATCGTGGATGTTCAAGGATATATAGAATGGTGGGCAGGAGTCCTTTAGGTCTTCGATCATGGGGCCCAGGGTTACAATAGGCTTGTCATCTTGTAGGTTCACAAAGTCAATGTCAATGTGCACCTTGGGCTGAAGGGAATTCAGAATGGAGGTTTTAAATGCATCATTATTCATTAACTCAATTAAAGGGAAAGGGATTTTCAATTTTTGTTTTTCAGACTCAAGGTTGAAGGAATAATGTAGCCTATCTGGAAACCTTACCTCATGAGTTGTAGGTTTGAGTTGGGCTTGATCAGGTGTGGCTGAAGGTGCTGATTTATGCAATACTTTGGATGGGACAACCACTTTCTTTGGTAAAACAACAACCTTTCTAGCCAGTGCAGGAGGCTGCTTGATAGATACAACATTCTTCTTGAGGGTAGCAACCAACCTAGACCTCATTTGGTAACCTCCCCGATCATCAGCCTGATAGATAGCCTCTTCAATGATTTGCTCATCAATCAGGGCTTCCTCATATTCTGCCTGTGTCAGAAAATAATAGTCCACCTCATCCTCCATGCAGTGGATATTGTCTTGAGCTTATCCTTCTTCTTCAGCGAATTCTGGCTCTTCTTCTAATACAACATTTTGAAATGGAGCTCTTATCCTCTGGTCTTCCCCTTGATTTATTTCCCTTCTGAGAATCTGTACAAGGGGGTTTCCTCTTCTATAAGGAGCAAAATTTGGGTTTCGAGGAGCAAAGTCACTTGGCCCCTTACCCCTCACCGATAGATGTCCTTGGTCCTTCAATTTAGACATTTCAACAGTCAGGTTATCTAAAAGTTTGGTCATTTTTTCAATCTTGTTATCTGATGCAGAAGCCCCACTATAGTATGCTTTCTCCTGTCTACCTTCCCTTTGACCTTCTAAGATGCCAGAATGTTTGACTCTACCTCTAGGGCAACATCCTGCATAAGTGATAAGGAGGCAGACCTCCTTTATTTGAGAAGTAGGCAGAAGTCAGAGTCAAAGGCATTTGCATAAGTTATCATAGCTAAGGTACCGGTGGGAGTAATCTCAATGGGGATCTTGCTGTACATGTTGTTGAATCTCTTGGTGAAGTTGGAGACAAACTCACTATTTTTTCTTTTCAGGTTACTGAATTCTGTGATATAGTAGAGGTGGTCTCTCCTCTCTCCCCAATGCTTTAGGAAAATGTCATCTAGGGCCTCTATGCCTGCCAGTGACCCAGCAGGAAATTCCTTAAACCACTTTCTATCCTGGCCATCTAGGCTTTGCACAAAAACCCTGGTCCATACATCTTCTTGTTCTATATTTATATTTTCAGCATAGCTATAAAAAGCCTCTAGATTTTCTTCAGTAGTGAAATCCCCTTCCCCTTTAAACTTAGGCATATACTTGAGGTAATCCCCAGTAGGCATGGCTGCGAGAGGATTTGGCAAAATTAGGGGTGCATACCTAGCTACGAGGATCCTTTCCATCTTGGTCAATTGAGGGGTAGCCATATTGGAAATGGGTATGGATAGGGATGTGGAAGGAAGAACAGATGAAGATATTTGCTGAGAAGGAAGTGGTATACTTATCCCAGTGGAGTCACTAGGGATTGGATCTTCACAAGAAGCAGTGCTTGAAGATGCCCAAGCCCTAGATTTTTCTGATGTATCTAAAAATTTCTGGGAATTAAGAGTTTCAGTAGAAGAAATAACAGCAGAAAGATTTGAAATACCTGATGTAACTTTTTGTGCAGCACTGCTGGTCTGTCTTAGTAAAGCCCTAGCTTTCCTCGATATTTCTTCTAGATTTGAAACAGGTGTTGTTGGTGGCCCCCTTGGGTTTTCTCTGGTACTTGGTCTTCTTGAAGCCACCTTATATCAATGGAGTCGCCAGATAGATGATTACAATCGTAATAATGTCTAAGCCTTGTATATCATCAAAGCATGGATCTATGTCATCTCCCAGGGAAGCTGAGCTTCACTCTCCTCTCCCCAGCAATGGCGCCAATTTGTTATCACTCCAGGAAACTCCTATAGGTTGTAGCTCGAGGATGCTTGGTAACTTACAATGTTTTTTGGGGTTTTCAGATATGGGTCAAGTCAGTCGAGCTATGTAACCTTTCCACTCTCAAGGCATGCATAAGACTCACTCATTTACAAGGATTTTAGTGCAATTTGCTTAGAATTTCGACAATAAGGTGCAGGGACAGAGAACTCACTAGGTTGGCAGACTTACACACATAACACATGCATATAAATGGCTAAATCCTGCTGAGGATGGTATTTATAAATCAAATATCACTAATAAACCAATAGGATGACAACTATCAGCTTTATAATAAATCTGAAATTGACCTAAATGCATATTCAGGCATAAACACAGTAAAGAAAGAGATGATGGCTGAACATATCACGACAAAAGAGCTTATACCATGAATAAGTAAAATGATAAGCTTGGAAGTATTATTGGCTCATAAATCCCCAAAGTTGAACCTTTATTATAAAATCAATCATGGGATTTATAGCCTTCTACAAAAATCACAGATCCTGAAAATCCGATCTGTTTACACAAAAAATAATTGAAATTGATAGTTTTTCCAGATTAGGGCTTCAAACCCTTGCTAACTATTTGTTTATCTACTATGAATATATAGTTCACTGAGCGGGCTTTTAATAACTGAAGTGTTCACTAATAACCACCACTGCTGTTTCACTGTGAAATTGCCGCCAACAGCCAATGTCTCGGTGGTTTACTGAAGTGGCCTTTCTTGCTTAAATTGCTGGATTTTTCCACCTTGTCACTGTAGTCTCTGATCGAAATCTTTTTCCTTTAGCCCATCGATGCTCCAAATCTCACCGCTGCCATAGTTGTCGGCGCCTTAAATCACTAGCGTTGTGACGGCTTCTTCATCGGCGATTGGAAGCTTTTTCTTTACCCCATCGGCGCTCCAAACTCAACGCATCGGCGCTCTCCATCACTAGCTCGTCGACGATCGGGAGCTGTAATAAATAATGCATCAGAACCTTTTATCTGAACATTGCCATAGTTTTGGAGGCGAAACGAACTAATTTTATCGCTGCCGGAAGTTGATTTACGAAGGAATCGGTGCATTAGTTTTCTATGCTGCCGATGGATAGTCTTGCTATTCGTCGATGCACGTTATCTCTTTTTCCTTTTTCAAAACTTTATATTTTTTACTGTCAGCGATTTTTCTTTATCGCTATCGGAGGTCAGTAGGATTTTGATTCGGAGCTTTAGTTCTCTATGCCGCTGACACCGCGAAGATGCTTAGTTCTAGACTTGCCGATCCATAGTCTTTAGTTCTATCGATCATCGATGTTTATCTTATTGTCACGCTTATCGAAATGATTTTTGTCATTGATTGGAAGCCTTAGTCAGTTTGTCTCCCGTCATTGCGGCTCCTCAGTGGAATAACTCACCGCTCCGTTGTCTTTAGTTCTTCCGATCGCCGAAATGTTCATCTGATTGCGGAACCCGTAGTAAGTCTGTCTTCCGCTGTTTCGGCTCCTTAGTGGACTAACTCACCGCTCCGTAGTATTTAGTTCTTCCAATCGTCAACGAGTTCATTTTATTGCGGAAGCCATAGTCTGTAAGTCTGTCGGTGGCTAATGAGATGTTATGATCCTCGCCCAAGCCACCGGAGCTACAACTTTGTGAAATTTTATCAACAACAGAGGCTTTCAAACTGTTAGTGACATTCATACTCCTCATTGCGCGAATTAAATTCTTCATACGAAAATAAATTATTTTTGGAGATAACAGAAGGATTTGGGTATGATGCATTATTTCCTAGGCATGGAGGTGTGGTAGAATGCAGATGGAATCTCCCTCGGACAAGGGAAGTATGCAATAGAGATCTTGAAGAGGTTTGGGATGATGGACTGCAAGGCCATGACCACACCTATGGCATCAAACCTGAAGCTATTGAGTGATGCTTCATCAGAAGCAGTTGCTGCTATGATGTATCATCAGATGATTGGGTCCTTGATGTACCTGACGAACACGAGACTAGATATTTGCTTTGCTGTGAACACCTTGAGCCAGTTCTTAACAGATCCGAGACATGTTCACTCAATTGCTACAAAGTATATTCTAAGGTACCTGAAGGGTATAGTTGATTATGGGCTCAAGTATGAGGCGAATCAGAAGATTAACCTAGAGGGTTATGTTGATTCAGATTGGGCATACAATGCCATCGATGGGAAGAGCACTTTAGGGTGTTGCTTTAGTATGGGATCAGGTGTGATATCTTGGTTTAGCAGAAGCAGTCCTGTGTGGCACTGAGTATAGCTGAAGCAGAGTATGTCGCAACTTGTTCAGCTAGTTGTGAGGCAGTATGGATGAGGAAGCTACTGTTTGATTTATTTGATCTCTAGTTAGATGCAACTTGTATATACTGCGACAACTAGAGTTGTGTGAAGTTGTCAGAGAACCCAGTGTTCCATGAAAAGTCGAAGCATATCGAGATCAAGTATCACTATATTAGGGATATGGTGCAGAAAGGAGCAGTGAAGCTCTAGTATGTTGCGACGGACAAACATATAGTTGATGTGTTGATGAAGCCATTAGCTAGAGTGAAGTTTGAGTACTTCAGGGAGAAGCTTGGTGTTCTCCAGATCGAGGTTCCCTTCAAGGGGAAGTAATGAGTCCATGAGCCATTCTGACATGGTGAGAGGATTGGTTCCTTCCATGGTCAGATGTAAGGATTGATCCATTTTGTCATGGTGAGAGGATTGGTTCCTTCCATGTCAGATATGAGTGCTGAGTCATTCTGATGTGACTGTAGGATTAGTTCCTACATGATCAGACATAAGGGCTATTGCCATTCTTGGAATGGAGGTGCCTGGTCAGTTACCAGGAATACTCGGTCTAGGATTGAGGGCCATTCTGATATGATTGTGGGATGTGTTCCCACATGATCAGATATGAGGGCATGGCCATTCTGATGTGATTGAGGGATGTGTTCCCACTTGATTAGATATAAGGGCTGATGCCATTCTCTGGGAGAATTGAGGCATTGGTCATTTACTAGGAACCCTCAACCTGGGGTTGAGAGCCTTTCCCGCAAGGTTGCAGTATGTGTTCCCGCATGGTTGGATGTAAGTGCAGAGCCTTTCTAGCAAGGTTGCAGGATGTGTTTGCACATGGCTGGATGTAAGTGCAGAGCCTTTCTAGCAAGGTTGCAGGATGTGTTCCCGCATGGCTGGATGTAAGTGCAGAGCCCTTCTAGCAAGGTTGCAGGATGTGTTCCCGCATGGCTAGATATAAGTGCTGAGCCTTTCCAATAGGGTTGTGGGATGTGTTCCTGCATGATCGGATGTGAGTGTTGGGCCTTTTTGATAGGGTTGTGGGATGTGTTCCTGCATGGTTAGATGTGAGTGTTGGGCGTGCCTTTCTAACATGGCGTTGGATGTGTTCCTCTCATGGTTAGATGTAAGTGTTTGGTGGGCCATTCTGACTTAGTGTCAGATATAAGCGTTGAAGAAGACCTACATGGAGACTAGGCCTACAACCAGCATGAAAAAGGGCTGGCTCTGTAGAACTTCATGTGACGAGAAGAATAATGAGATAGCACCCGTGATGATGATCTAGTGATGATGATCCAGATCGAGTGATGATATTCCAGTGATGATCCAAATCCAGTGATGATGTTTCAATGATGATCCAGATGATACAGAGAAGAATACTTGTGCTGATAAATTGTGTCGAGAGAATACCTTCCTAGTTAAGAGGGAGTGTTAATGTATTTGTAACTTCGGAATGTATTCATCCATATATCTTATGTATTGTACTCCAATGTTTATTTCGGGATGTGTCTGTAATGTACTTGAGTCATGTCATGCCCCGATGTTCCTATCGGGAGGTTCTATAATGTAAACAAGTCATGTCAAGTCATTGTGGGTAACCCTCCTATTGGTCAAGGGTTAAAGTCCCCGTAGTTTTGGGGCACTAGGGTTATTAGACTCTCCTAGAGAAGTCGGCCCCAAGAGGTTATTGTCAAGTCAGGAATTAGTATAAATAGATAGTGAGTCTCTTTATTTATCACACACTCACTCACACTCAGTTGTAGTGCATAGCTAAGGAAGAAGAAGACACTAGGGCTAGGAAGAAAGAGGTTACTGCTGTCGGGAGATCATCTTACTGTTTTGGGGTTTTAATTTTGGTACTGATTCTATCTCTGAGGAAGTTGCGGGGTTTTCTCCATTTATGGTTTCCCCGAGGAAAAACACTGGGTTCATTGTCTCTTGTGTTTGATTGCTGTGCTTGTTATTCTCTCATTTAAAGATCATAATATAATGCTAGCTTAATGTTAAAAAGATAACACTATTTAGTGTTGGGATCTCCATCGGTCCTTACAATGATCGATGGTCGATCAGTGACCCTATACCATGGTTATTTTAGAACTCATCTAATTGATTAGAGAATCGATCAATCTTCCTCATCGATTTGCATCTGAAAATGTCCTCTTAATCTCTTGTACCTGACACTTTCCAAAACATGTTTTTTTTCATTTTGGCATGTTTACTTCTTGCACATATTACCACCATAAAGAAATCTAAAAACAATGGGTAAATAGACTTATCACCAAAGAATAGACCCATGTTGTTCGATGAATTTATTTACACAAAGACTACATTTGGTGGGCATTTGAAAAATAGCCTTATGAATTTTTGTGCTGACCCTTAGACAGTTTTTCAAAACCTTAGGTCAGCTAGGGTGGATTCTCACTTTCATAAAACTTGGAAGGTGAAATATCCAGAGCATGGGGGACAACATGCTGATTTTATCTATTCCAAATTCATCCTACATGTCATGTCATCATGTCCTAGGTTATTCCTTTGTCATTACTGAACTTCTTTGACATCAATGACAATTATACTCAACACATGTTCATAGTCAAGGGGATGAATCCAATCAAAGTCTTCATGGGTTAAGCATATGGAATTTGGGAAAGATTTGGGAATGTGCATGTAGACAGATATCATAGCATACAAAGTATACTTATTCATTTTGGTTTGGTTAGCCGTTCGGACAAAACTTCCCAAAGTATTACCTATTTCATGAAGGGTTTCCTCATTCCAGTATTCTTGCGAGAGTGAGTACATCCTTGTCTAGATTGGAGCCTAGGAGAAGTATTCTTTCTCTGGACTGAATCTTTCTACCCAGTTTCTCAGGTACATGCCTACTACTTTGAAGAAATAGGGGCCTCCATCTTCCACTCTAGATTTTCCCTCCAAATGGTGGAAGATTATTGTGAAAAATCCTTTTGAACCAAGTGGCAGGTCATAATGAGCTTTGGGTTTCCATTTTGTTGTGATCCAACCTCTGCGAGCCTATCCAGTGGGCCAGAAACCCATGAAATTTCCTATGAGGGCATGATCCTTCATATTTTGAACTTTAGCATTGATTCTTTCTACAGGGAGGTTGAGTCAGGGTCGATTCTCTGTACAAGCTATGCATGCATTATTCCGGACAAGTTCACTGTCTGTCTGAGCAGGTTCAGGAGCACTATTCTCATTTATCGCTAAATCTTCCATGAGGATGGGGATGTCCTCAAAGCCTATTTTCAGTGAGGCTGTAGAGTCTGAGCCCTGGACTCCATTGAAAAAGGGTACATCAATATTTGACTAAGAGGGGCCTGTTGCCCCTCCCTCTGCTATTTCCATAGATTTGCTTTAGGTTCGTCAGCTTCCCAATGAACATCCAGGGGTTTTGACACTGTTGATCAAGTTTTGAGAAAGATGCAGGGAAAAACCTAGACGCAAACCCTAGTCCAATACGTTCTTTCACCTCTCAACCAGTCTTAAGCATGATAAATAAATAAAGTTTCTCTATACCCTTCGCTATTATTAAATAGCATTAAAATTATGATATGTTCCTCATTTTTACCCCCTACCAACCCCATGTAACCCCCCCAAATCATAAAGAGGGCATTATGTGAGGCAAATAGTCATGTAACCAAAAGCATTACACTCACCATCTAATAAGAAATGCAGTGCCCCCAAAAGTGGTTGTAAATGTAAATGAGAAAGTACTAACATGCATATATGATCAAGATCGATCAATCAATCAACAAACATACATATTTCACTTCAAGAATAAAGAATAGAGAATGGCTTGGAATATATGAAGCATGGATGCATGAATGACTACTTGGAGTCGAATCAAATGAGATAAAATAGACATAAATATTACTTGATGAGGGGACACCCCACACCAAGATCCGGCTAGTCTAATGAATTATATGTTGGCAGAGGTGCTGAAATAGTTGGTCTGAAAGAATCTAGTGTTGAAATAGATATCTTCCCTAACCATGCCATAGATTGGATAATGTCGAGCATATTCCCACTAGCCGATATCCCCCTTCCTTCCCCAATCAACCTATATGCTTGCATATATATTCAAGCAGGGTTTAATAGACATTGTACATGAAGGATACTGGTGTTCGTTAGATTTGTGTTAAGGTTAGTGGTCAAAATATATGTAAGATTGCATGGTATAGTTCCTATTATTAAAAAGCATTAACACTAATGAACACTTGTAACCCACCAAATTCCCAAGCAACGTCAACTTCACTTAAACCACTAGAGTTCATATTGTGTATTAGTATAAACACACACAATCTAAACATGTGTTCATCTAACACATCAAAATAACGCGTGACAAACACTTGTTCATATGACATTTATTTTTGCGCCGAGAGGCGCTCTACAGCCCAGTATGGGGGAGATCTTGTAACGTTATGTAACGTTTTACGTAACGTTACATAGATGTCAGCTCTAAAAAACAAAACTTTTAATTATCTTCCAAAATAAATGTCGGCCACAAAAACAACCTAATATGGGAGAGATGTTTTAATGTTCCTACCTAACAAAATAATAATAATAAAAAAAAAATTTAATTATCTGCCATAAAAAATGTGGGTGAGAAAAACAACACAATATAGGGGAGATGTTGTAATGTTTCTTCTTAACAAAATAATAAAAAATAATAAAAAATAAAAAATTGAATTATCGGCAAAAAAATGTTGGTAGTGCGCATGGTTTTAAAACCATGTGCAAGGCCTCCTAAAAAACCCATGGTTTTATTGTACATGGTTGTACATGGTTTAGGAGGTAGTTGCAAATGGTTTTAATACCATGTGCAAGGCCTCCTAAACAACCCATGATTTTAGGAGGACCTTGCACATGGTTTTAAAACTATGTATGGGGGAGATGTTCTAATGTTCTTTCCTAACAAAATAAAAAAATAATAAAAAATATTATATGCAGCCATAAATAGTATTAAAATTTTAATAATAGAAATATTATTTGTGGACCTTAAATAAAAAGATGTGCCTTTTGGTCTTGAATGCAATACTTAAGAAGAGGTTTGCACCTCCAAAGATTTGATCCCTCTCGGGGCTTGATAGAGCCTAGGATTTGGATCTATGCTGGTTTTATGTACATTGTTGGTCATAAAAAGTAAGAAACATATTTCCCAATATGAGAAAGTTGATTAAAAATATAAATGAAATCTTAATGTTAATTGCATATACTATTGTATCTTATATAATTCATATAAATGAATGATTTATGATTAAGGCAACTGTTCTTTTTTTACTAAAATGGTTGTATTGTATTTTATAAAACGTTGATGGAAATCAACGACAAAATGTACAGAGTTCTAAAATTGGCATTAGAGATTCCTTTATCAAATTTAGCCCATAAACACTTGACCAAATCCAAGTTCTTGCAGCTGCTTGCAGAGAATTATCAACAACGACTTAGCTATAAACTTTTACATATTGTCCTAGTAATACCTACCAAAAAAAGTGCATATATAACTAGCAAAACTAAGAGAACTAAGTGGTATTGTATCCACTATCCATGACCTGATCTTCATCATTGTTGTCTGATTGCTCCTATGAGTTGGATGTCGACAACAACATGTTTTGGTTGTTGGATAGTGGTATGTTCAATTCCCTTGATTCCAATTTGTTTAGTCACTTTGGAGTATCTTTCCTTCAACAATTCTTTATGGCGATCCAAAGTAACTAGAATTTTATCCACATGAGCTTCATATTCCTTGAAGTTTCCTTTTGCATCGTCTTAATGGTGGTCTAGACCAGACAATTGGGCTTCCCGAAGTCACAAATTTCCTTCCACATCATCCATGTGCTGACCCAGACTATTTGTGTATGCAGAATTATATTGAGTTGCTTCCAAGACTCTCTTCAACTGTGAATTCATCAAAAAATTATTGGCTCAGATGTCTTGAATATCCACTCTGGCATCCCCTATTTCCTTAGAAAAATCCTTAAATTCTTGAACCCAATCCATCTCATCTCTCTTGTTCAACACAGAAACAAAAAATCCCAACAAAAAACCAAAATCCCAAACTATCAAAAGAGTTACCAAAAATCCTAAGTGCATTAACTTTCAATTAACAAGTTTATGGGACTTAATTCTATAGCTTTTGGAGAGGATTGTTAGCCACATAACCCAGTATCGACATCTTCTAGATAATATCTACACTACAGTGTCTAAAATCCTTAAAGAAGAATATAATCATCCTCCTCTTACCCATTCTCACAATAAAAGGTTATCGATGGTGGTCCGCTTCACCATACCCATTAGAAATAGTAGCAAAGATCCAATCCCTTAGGGTGAAGTGAATGGCATATATGTCCTCTATGAAAATCAGAATAATCATCCCCATGAGGGATGGAATTTGACGGGTAAATGCCCGTCATGGGTCAAATTACCCGTCAAATACAGCTAAGATTTTGCCAAGACCGTCAAAATCTGGCTTAGAATACATAAAAAGGTTTCAGATTTTGTTTATTACCAGCAATTTTGACGAGTGTCCGTTATTTGAAATTCCAACCCTGATCCCCAGTTCGTGATAAGAGCTAAGATTCCTCCACGTAGAGCATCGCTTTACATCCGCGTTATCAAAAATTAAGGGTGAAGTTTCATCTTTCGAGGGATCTAGAAGTGTCCATGTGAACGCATTAATCACACTGTCCTCCATGCCATGTGACGAGTGGAGAGTTCAACCGTTCCCTCGAAAATTGAAATGACAGAATCCCGCATTTAATATAATTGGGATGGATTCATTTGATTGCCCCATATAGTTTAGAAATGAATCATAAGTTAGGGGAGCCAACATAGTGACATTTGAACCCCATATTTATGCCTCCTCAAGGAACAAACGTTGCTTCATTATCAACATATTTGTATGACTATTGTCCTCTTGTATCACATGTATAAGTCGAGCATCCAGGATCCGTAGAAGAAGTCTATTAATGTGCTTTTGAATCCTTCTTGCAATTGTATCAATGATATCGCGTTGTTTCCTGGCTTGGGATATGATCAGGAGAGAATCCTTTATTACAACAACTTAGTGAATTCCATTAGATACAACGTGTTCCAACCCCAGATAGAGAGCATAACAATATGCTTTATTGTTGGTGGATTTTCCTAGGTCACATGCAAAAGTTAAGACTGTATTTCTTCCATAACAAGAGGATCCGTCCCATTCTTTCTTCCCTCAAGGTAATTGTTTTTATGCATGCATTGAAGAATTGATGGATATCATGAATAAATTATTTTTTTATGGATATTTGTTCACTTGAAATTAAAGTTGAATGATGGTTGAATGTATGAAACCAACAAGCTAGAGTGAAATGCTAAATAAGATATGATGACTTAATATGCTTTTGACCTCTTTAGTTTGAGGATGTTCATATAATGTTTAACTCTAGTTATATGAATGGAATCCTTTCATTTGGATTGTGATTAAAATAACACACATACAATCATTTTATGTCATTTTATGCATTATGTTGATATTATATGCTTATTAAACATGTTAACAAACTTGATTATGAAATGACCTTCATGGTAATAGTTGTTAATATTAATCTTACAAAAACAATGAACAAATAAAAATTGTTCCCATAAAAAATAATTACAAAAGAGCTTGAAGTTCCATAAAAATTCAATTGATCTTCAACATTGTTGTTGTATATGGTTGTTAAGTTTTTTTATCTGACATCATAATAATATTTTAAAAACAAACAACATGCAAATGGCACAATTGGAAATGTTTCATAATTCATTAGAGACCTTGAAGTTCCACATTATTTTAATTCTTCTTGAACATGATGGTTGTAAAAGGTAGTTAACGTTTCATGTCCAACATCATAACAGTGAAGAAAAAACAAAATTCCTCATTTATAGATACCCATAATAAAATGCCATGTCCATCACATAAATGTCCAAATAAAACATAAACATATCACTATTCGTTGCCATCACCCTGATTATCTTTCTCAATGCTTGGCATGATAACATTATTTTTCTCAAAAATACGCTTTGATCTTAGATCACATCTTAGTACGAACCACCAGTCCCTATCCAACACATCTAGGTAAAAGAAAACTTGGTTGTAGTGTTTTGGGTAACCATAAGGCTCCTTATTTTCATACCACATATTTTTTTGAGTTGATACATATCATCACACTATCACAACCTTCCTTTACATTATTCTGATTGAAATTATGCCACCACTTGCAGCTAAAAATAACGCATTGGAAAGATGAGAAGTCCACTTGCATGATCTCTTGTATATTTTCAATGTAATGTAGCTTCTTCTCCATTATGTTATGATCACGATGGCTACATAGACTAGATTGGTTGAACTTGACCTCCACTACATAGTCAAATGTGACATGTCCATCATCTGTATCCTCGATGCAAAAATGATGTTTGAATTCCCACACAGATGGGAATAAATTGACCTAAAAAGGTGTGAAGAATGGATGTTGTCATATGTTTACTAAGTCAAGCATTAATAAAAACATAATAGATGTTACAATTCAAACATACATTATAAAATGAATAATGTACACAAAGAGATTATCACCAAGTTGTTGAACCCAATCCCTATGTTTAGTGCATCCTCTTCACCATGTGGGTAACGTCTAGACACACCATATTTCTCTCTAATATGGTCATCCGACCAACTATTGTGACAAATAATTGGCATATTTTCTTTTAAATGATCAGGATAAGGCATGCTTCTACTGTTTAACTATCTGAATTCTTTCTTGTCCGTCCCATTTCCTTTTCTTCTTTTCATACAATGTGTCCCATAGTTGCGTTGTCTCTGCATTGTAAAGAATAAATTTACTGGTGTCATTAATTTCTACATTCAATAATGTAATCATGAAACAAAAATGATTAGTATGAGATGAAATATATATTATCAAGTTCACTGTAACAATTAATTTGTAGAAAATAAATAAAATATAAGTGACTTACTCTTTATCATGTGCCTTTTTCCATTTGTATAGAGTAGCTCCCATTCCCTTTTGTCCTCATCGTGCTGGTCATCCCAAACCACTACACCTAGTGTGTTGTCGTTTTGCTTGATTTATTCAGTAGCATAATAGAATGCCATTGTATACTATGTACCCCTTCGCCATAGACTCCTCAGGTTCTTTCCTTTGTAGAACAAACCCCTTCAACTTTCAATATGTACCTCTTCAAGAAGAACATCCAATGACATGAGACCACCCCATATAATTCAACCTCATCATCTAGGTGAATTATAAGATAGGTATGTAAGTCCATGAAACTTGTGGGCAGGTCCTTCTCAAACATACAAATAATATTGATGCCACCAACAAATTCTATCAGTGTGAATATCCTTTGATGCAATCCAACGTACAAATGTAGATAATTTAGATATGGCTCATAATGGGTTTTGGAGGAATTCATAGTTCACACAACCATTTATGAGCAAAGGATAATGACACTAAAAAATTAACATGTATGAAATTAATTGGCATAAAACTGTGAATGTATAGCATATTATAACCTACACCATAGAACGAAGCATGTAATTGACATACATACCCTTAAAAGGTTCAGGTGGCCATTTGATTTCAACCCTGACAATTGTTCTCCTACTATGAAGCAGTATCGTAGAGTCGGCCTGTACAATGAAGGCGCCTTTATACTCATTATAAAATCATTTGCCAAAGAAAGATCATCTTTGTTCAAAATCCATAGGACACCACCTTCTTTAAAAGACCAAGGGGTTTCAACCTCTACTCTACTTTTTCTTGGCCAATGTTTCTTTTTGTCATTCGAAGAAATAAGATCACTCCTAATAGCCAATGTTTTAGTTTTTTATGTTCCTCAATAAAGAAGGTTAAACATTTTTAAATATATGCATGTAATCTTGTAAGTGGGCAATCAAATTTTCTCACATAGGTGTCAAAAAATTTAGGATCATTGAACATAGGTTCACCATTTAAATCGAATAATTATGTAATTTTATTCTATTTCTCCATGTCCTATTCCCTAAGCGCCCAATGTGTCAGTATCATTATTACAAGTCTTTGGGTTCTCTCTGGATTACTATTGAAAGAATATGCTTATCTTCTATAAGGGTAGTCACTTGGGAGGAACACCCTCAAGCAACCGTACACCAACTTTCGTAGGTGGTCAGACCAACTGGCTTTATTGAAAGTCCACAACATTTACATCCATGATACCCTTTTGTTACAAGACCTGCGATGTTACTATATATGGCACATGTTAGAGACAAATAAGGTGGATGCACCAAATTAAGTTTTTCAAATAACTTTATGGATATAAGCACATCAATCAACATGCTTACCAGACCAAACTCCTAGTCGTAGATAATCATGTGTGGTGTATGCACATATGTCATACATCATAAAATATCTCTCCACTGAGACATGTCTTAATACATCGCATACCTGTATCCCTTCCCATAATTGATTGAATTCATTGATTAACGGTTGGAGATAGACGTCCATATTCTTCACATGTCTTCTACCATGAATTACAAGAGCCAACATATGATGTTCATTCTTCACATAAAACTATGGAGGGATATTGTTATTGATCACTACCACTGGCCAAACACTATAATTTGTGTTTTGGAGTGAATACAGGTTAAATTTATCCATGTCTATGCTCAATCCAAGGCTTTGTATTCCATCCTTGAGATTATTAGGCCATGTATACTCTATATGCTTCATGGATATTGAATATGCATGAATTCACATAACTACCGAGTCACTTCTATGCAAGGCATGCCACCCCCGTAACATGGATAATTATTTGCAACAAAAAATCCTTCGAATCCTTTGGATTGTAGGCATGCACCTCAATATTTTGTGAGGAGGTATATGTGCTTCACCATTTTTTTAATATTTGGTACATGTCGTGCCCACATTTAGGACATAACTTGATGTTGTATTTCTCTCTCTCTAAAATGCAATCATTTAGACAAGTGTGATATTACATGTACTCAACACCCAACTTTTAAAGAAGTTTCTTTACCCCTTTGCAAGTGTCTGGGAGGATGTTATCATTTGGAAGTACTTTTTCATTGAGTAACCTACAATTATTGGGAAATATAAATGTACAATGCGATTAAGCATGGAACAAATCTCTTATCATTGTTAATTTAATGGGGACTTGATAGTTCATTACCTAAGTAGTGTTGAGGATCACATGTCCAACATACCATACATTGCTTCCAGGGTTGTACATTTGTTGTCCTGAGTTGTGAATACCTTGATCCATGCCCAAAGATATGGGTGGTGGAAGAAATTTTTAGGATTTTGAGGAATAAACAATATTAACATCATTCCCAAGATCATCTTGTTGGAATTCATTTAGCAACATTCCCTCCATGGCATGGTTATCCTGTAAGAAATCATCCATACCAATCTCTATATCATTGTTGTCATACCAAACCCATGAAGAACTAGTGTTACTATAGATGTTTTGAATTGTTGACTCAAGATGTAGTGGGAATTGAATAGGTGGTTGATTCAACCATGCTTTGTATGCTTCTTCTCTGACCTCTACTAGTTTATTATCCTTATCTTGATTTGGCATCATATTGGGGTGCAATGATAGAGGTAGATAGGTTGATTGCCGTTGAAATCCAAGGTACAAAAATATTGAAAAATAATTGTAAGTAATAATTTGATTTATGGTTGGATCCAATCTTAGGTGTTCACGCATCTATTTTATGTATTGGACGTAAAATTATGATTAATTTTTATTATTATTTTGTAATGGAAGTAGATTGTATATTGAATGCATTTATTGTGTTTTTATTTTTTTGGATGCAAGTAAACTAAATATTATATTTCAAAAGAAGAGATACATTTAGCTGCAGTTAGTTCATATCCCCATCCCACAATTTCAACTATCCCAATAGATAAAGAATTTTTGCTTTATAGATTTAGAAGTTCCAAAAGTACCCTTTCCCCATAGGAGAAAATAGGGAAATTACTGTCTCAATCCACCTAAATTATAACATACATAGACCCACTACTATAACTACCAATCCACTATAAAACATATGTCCCATACAAACTACTAACAATGACAACTTAAAGCAATAAATATTTGGAATTCTAATAGAGAAAAGTGTCAACAATGAAACATTGATTAGAATAAGGGAACTTGGTGATTTTAAGACGACCCGTCAAGACTAGCATGAGATGCCGCAACACCCAAACTTTCTCTATCAACTTGCCTAGGCAAGAATGAAATCCCTAGACAATTGGAAATCACATTTATTTTCTTATGCATAAGGTGGATGTCTGCATGGTCTTCCTTCTAGAAATGTATTGGAACTTTGTCACCGTTACTATTCTCCTCCTATTCCAACAAAACTCTAGCTAAGAGCCCCTTAACTATCCAGAACATGGTAATTGGCCTCTCATACAAATCCTATCGACCTATTATCATCCCTAGATATTGTATCCATTATCCTCCCCCCACTCATTAATCTCATCAAATTTGTTGACCTCATAACAAAGTTTCCATGTTGTAGAGAAACTATTCGTACTCATTGCGGATCTATATTCTCTGAGACAATACATTCCCCAAACTCTACACTTATTTCTTGATCGTGTGTAGGGATTTCCATACTTCCTCATTACACCCATTGCACCCTCTTCCTAGTAATATATACGCCTAATAACACCATCTCCTAGGAATGTACAATCACCACCTATCCTCAATCAAATTCTTGCTCTGTCACATGCCTTCCCTCCATTGACATGTTCTCTGACATTGATCGAATGCCACTTGCATATGGAGATAATGCATTTATTGTGTATCGAATGTAGAGCAACATATTTTTAATGTGATTAATAATGAATATGAGTTATCATGTTATATAACATTGCAATATTTATGTGGAACTATATGAGGCAAATTCAAATTAACAAAAAATATTATGATTAATAGCACTTAACTCATTAACACTTCATGTTTAATATGTTATTAATCATTTTATGTGTCTTTGTTTTTAACAACATTGATCTAATCCATGTATCATGTATTGTATGCCATCTCTATTTTATGTGGCTACTTTGAATTTAAGTTTGGAGTAACTGAACAAGTTCTATGCAATGCATAAAGATAATGATAATAGAATGCTCATGTTGAGTGTAACCTTTAATAGTTCAACTCTTCAATAATTTTTTATATAGGAGTGGAATTAGAATAATAACATCCAATAGAGTGTAACTATTTGATTTTTGAATACTTGTCGATTTTAGGAAATATGTTGAGACGATGGTTTCTTGGAGCGATGGCGGTTCTTGGAGGGTTTCTAGCCTAGTTGTAGGGTTCGTGGAAAGCTTCAGCATGGAGTTTTCCCCTTGAATTCTGGTACTCCCTTCGACTGAACCACACTATTTTTTTTCTTCCCTGCTGTGACTCCTTCTCTCTTTATTGGCGGTGGTTTACTTTTTTGAGCCTCTGAGGGTTTGCCGGTTTTTTCTACATTAACTTTCATGCTGCTTAGGACACGACGTATTGGCAGTGGATAGGACTCCCTTCTTTTGTTGTTTTCATTGGGGGGATGCACGCGGTTTTCTTACAGCTCTGGGATTATGTCAGTTGTTGGTTCTTTCCTTTTCTGTGATTGTTTTCCTTGATGGACGAGGGGGTTTCATCCGTGATGTGTTCCATTGTGCTGACACTTGTTGTGTCCCAGGGGATCGGTGTTGGAGTTTGTTTGGACATCTAACCCTACTTTGGGAGATGGGATTGTCTCCAATTTCCTGGGGGGTTTGCCTAACCCTCAGGTTAATTCTCCAAATGGGTTTGCTAATTTGGATGGTGATTCGAAGGACCTGGCATTTTTGGTCTCTTCTAGGCTTGTTGGCAGAGTGATTGCAGATTTGGAGGGTTATGGTGATGATATGGCTCCATTGGTGGCCTTGCCTCTTATGACCTCTGCTGACCTCCTTAAGGTTTTAAATCCTGGTTAAGTGGAGCCAGGGTTTAGTCCTCAGTCATTGATGATTCCATCCTCTTTTTCAGTGGGGGATTTTTTCACTCTAGGGTATGATTGTGAACCTAGCAGGTGCTCGGAGGTGGGTACTATCATGGTGGCAGTTTCTTTTGCTCAGGTGGGTGTCCAGGGAGGTTCCCCTACTATGGAAGTGGGGAATAGTACAAAGGTGGATTCACCACTTTCTTCAAAGGCGAAATTGGGCTGATGGAGGCCCTCACATAAAAAACTGCACTGTGTCACTTCTAGGGCACACTGTGACTCATAAATTTTGGGGGTAGACTTATAGATGGACAATGTGGTGGATTTTGTTGGGACTACTGTTGTGGGATGGGATCATGGTCGACATTTTGGCTGCGACTATCTCAACAGGTGGGCAAAGGAACAATGGGGGGATTTTCTTCCTCGACTGAACCTTACCAAGGTGCTGGAAAAGGGCTGGTTCTCTTTCATCTTTGAATCTAGTAATCTGGTTGATAAGGTTCTGCAACTCCAGTGGAGTATGGATGGGGTTCCTCTGTTTCTTAAACGCTGGGGGATCCACTTTCTGATGCTAAAACAGAGAAGGTGGCTCTGGAACCATTATCAGTTTGGCTTCCTGAATTACCCATGCATCTGTGGCTGCCTGCTCACTTTTCCCCCATTGGAAAATTTCTGGGTGAGTATGTTGTTGCAGACCTTTCCTTTCAGACTACGAGGATTATGACGATGGCCCTTATTTTGGTTAAAATTGACATAAAACTTGGGCTATCTAAGGATATTAAAATCCAGACTCCCTTGAAAACTTTACCCAAATTCTAGAATATGAAGGGGTTCCATTTTGGTGCCACCGCTGCCATGCGTATGGACATCTATTGGCGTCTTGCACTTTACCTTTTCGGGGAAAAGCTCCTTTGTTTGGTAGTCAGGCCTGGTTGCAGTCGGGGAATCCCATGTATACTCCTCGAAGGGGGGAGGTGTCAGAAGGTCCGTCTCCTTGTGTTGGTGTTCGTGAGATTGGGGTTGTTGAGAAGACTACTTCTCTGGCTGCTCTTGTTCCTATCGTAGATGTTGTTGCAGGTGCTTCCACTTCTGCTCCTCGGCATTTTGTTTCTACAACACCCTCGGGTACATTTGTACAAAATAATTCATCTGATTTTTCTTTTAATGTACCTATTTGTATGGATGATTGCTCGGTGGTCTCGTCTTCCTTGGTCGATACTCCCTTTCTCTCTGGAGGGCTTCTTGTACAATTCCTAGTGTGAGTACATTTTTCTCACCCTCCATTATTTCTGCTGAACCTTCTTCGTCTAGAACCTCTGAGGGGAGGAGTATTCATTACAATCTAAGAAATCATGAGGTACTTCATGAGGAATCCTGGGTTAAGGGTTTATCTGTGATTTCTCATGGTTGCTATTCTTTGAGGAGTTGTGGGAGAAAATCAAATTTATCTCATGCACAATAACGTGCTCTTTTAGATGTTGTGTCGGGAAAACAATCTTCTATTAACTGGGCACTTGGAGCAGTGAAATCCCTAGATGGGGTTATCTCATGAAGATTATGTCCTTCAACTATTGTGGGTTGGTGAACCCCTCCAAAAAATCGTCTCTCATACGTTTGATTGATTTCAACCGCCCTGATGTGGTTCTTCTTCAAAAGATGTTGGTATTGAATGAAGATGTGTCTTGTATTTTGGAATCCTTGCTTTTGGCCTGGAAGTTTGTTATGATTGATGTTTGTGAACGATTTGGTGGTTTAGCCTCAGGGTGGAATTTGAAGAGTTGCCATTGTGATGGCATGTGGAGTTTTGAAGAGTTTCCAAGACATGACAATATACAACAATGACTAACATGAAAATATATCCTTCATATATATAGGAGATATAGGTGTACAATAACAACTAATAAACCCAATAATAGACCTAATCCTACATTAATAATATGTAATGCACCACCATATAGGGGGTAAAGTGCAACACTATAGGGGGGGAATGTTCCCAACATTTAGGGCTTAACATATTGACTTCTTTTGGATGTTTAATCTACTCAATAAATGAAGGATTTGTTGATAAACATGTTAAGAACTCCTCAATATCACGTTCTAATGATTTCTCTCTATCTGATGCAGTCCATGGTTTTTCAACTTTCTAGACAAGTTAGGAGGATTTTACAACTTCTTGTGGTTCATGGAACTTTGCTTCTTCTAGCACTTCTAGAGAGGTAGATAAGTTCTTTACTGCAGACAATATGTGGTCTTCTTGGGAAGAAGAGATTTCAACTATCGCTAGGATTTGAGAGAGTTCTTCCAAACTCATGATCATCTTTTAATCCATTTTGTCCATTGAAGGGTCATGCTTCACACATGGATCAATGTTTGGGGTTCTTACAACACTCAACAATTTTTTATTTTTATTTTTGTTTTTATATTTCAATTATTTGAATCAAAACTACCTAAAAATAAACTACACCCTTAAAACAGATTTGTGCAAACCAAACACACCACACTGGAAATAAATCACACTTATAAAAAATAAATAAAACTGGCATAAAATAAACAATCTTGCATACAAATAAAGCACACTTGTAGCAAAGTAAACACAGTTGCAAGAAAACAAACACACTTATAGAAAAATAAGTACACCTTGCAAGAAAACAAACACACTTATAGAAAAATAAGTACACCTTGCAAGAAAGTAAACACACATTACATAAAAGAAAACAATCTTTGTAGAAAAAGTAAACAAGCTTTGTGAAAGAGAAAAGTAAACACACTTACAAAAAGGAACAACACACTTGCACAAAAGAACAAGAAGGCTTTGGAGAAACCCACTAAGTAGATGTGCCAGGATATTACAGTACAATAAATTTGTAGTGAGGTAGTCTTTGCGTCTTGTCACTTCCCACCACCCTTGTTGTGTAATGTAAAGGAAACATATCTACCTACATTTCAACCCCTTTAGCACCTCCCCGACAATGGCACCAAAAAATGTAGGTAAAAATATGTGCTAAATAGTTTGACACTAAATTATCAACAAAGGATTGTACACTTCATGGCGTCGACACCGTATGTGCAGGGTCAAAGGCTAATCTAACCTAATCTAAATGTTGGAAAACACACTTCAATGCGAAAAATAAAACAAACAAATAAAAATAAACAACCACCTTAAGCTGAAACCTAACATGGACATACCATATCGCACGAGTTAGGCTATTAATTTCTCTATTGATGATTGAAACTACTAGAAAATTCAAATGCAAGAAATTTGAGATCACCCAAGATTTCCCTACTTACTTAAAAACATAAAGATACAAGAGAAATTAAATCTAAATCTGTAATTAGTACCAGGTCATTACTAAAACAGACTAAACCTAGTAATGAAAAAAAACCTCTATTTAACTCCTCAAATCCTATAAAATGACCAAAATAAGCAGCAAAACCAATCAAATTAATATAATACTAGTTAAGGAAATCCCATTTAATTGCCAAGCCAAAATGCAAAACTAATCTACTCACTCAAGCCAAATCAAGAAGCTAAACTAAAACTTAATTCAGAAAATGGCAAAAAGTGAAAATGAAAATCAAAGGCAAAAATTGAAAATGAAAATCAAAAGTTTATTGAAACAAATTATTGGAAATTTAGAAGTTAAATAATAAAAGTTAGTTACAAGGTGAAACTCCTGAGATCAAGCGAAAGTATCAAGCATAGTATATGAGTCTAAGTTTTTCCAGTTGAAAGAATGGATGTCATTCAATTGATTTTACAATAATAATCTTTAAATAGAGTTTTAATTATTTGTCACATTATAAGTTTCAATCACGAGTCTATATTCAGGCAGGTTGCAAATCCAGTGTTTCCACAAGCTTTAAAAGATCATTCGATTTAATTTAGCAGGAAAATTAAAACCATATATACATCATTTGTGTTATTTGACTTTAGGATTACTATACCAATCCGATTCAAAGATATTTGTCTTAATGATTTATTAAATCTTACTCTATTTTTTATGATCCCTTTTTAAGATTTGTCTTTAACGGTTCATTCACATGATTCCTGTATGTTTATTAATCACAGCAAGATAAAAACAAATAAAACATAAACACTCTAGCTTGGATTTAAAGTTCTAGTAATCAATTCATTAATCAAGTTGCATGCAAACATAAGGTTCAAGATTGGTACTAAAATAAACTAAAACACTCAAGTACAAGGTCAAATTTCAATTCAACTCCACAAATCCTATAAAATCTCCAAAACGAATCAACAAAAACCAATCAAACTAATGAAAAGAATGTTCAAAGAAATTCTAAAACATTTCCAAGACAAAGTTCAAATTAATCCTCTCACTCAAACTCAAATCGAAAGGCAAGCTAAGAACTTAATTTGGAGAATGGCAAAAGGTAAACCTAGTAAAAACCAAAAGTTCATTGAACCAAGATAATAAAAACTCAAAAGTTGAATGGCGATAAAAACTAGTTGCAAAGTCCCAAAATCAAACTAGATCATCAAACATAAGGTCTGAGTTTAGATTTTCAATTGAATAGTTGAATATCATCTAGTTGATTGATTCCAAAATTGTAACCTTGAAATAAAAACAAAGCTTAAATTTTATTCAAACAATGATTCCAGTTCTAGTTTCTATATTAATGTCGTCGATGCTATTGATCATAGAATCATTACTCCCATTCAATTAAAAAAAAAATATCTTTCTTTAACAGTTTTGAATTATGCTATGTTTTAAAATATCATTTTTACATTTTCGGTGGTTAAATACTTTGTATCAAATTAAGACCCAAATATTACAGTCAAATTCACAGTTCATAAATTGATTGCATTCATCATGCACAGATTTATGATTCAAGGAATAATTTTCCCTATCAGGAAAATGTTTTATCTACCAGATCAAGGTTCAAGATTAATACTTTTTTATGATTTTCAATTTCAAATGAAAACTTACGATAATATACTGATCTCAATGAAAACCAATTGTTACAATTACAATTCAAAATTTTGATTTTGTTTCTTTTCAAAACATAAATTAAATCTATGTTTAACCATTCAAACTAGAATTGAAATTAGAAATAAATCATACAGGAAGATTTGCTTTATTCTCCACTAGTTCCACTATTATGCATTAAATCAAACTTAAAACAAAGAGCTCACAATCTACAGATAAAAATACTTAAACCTATGCTTAACATAATACTAAACAATGAGACAAGCTAACCTGGGTGGTGGGCCCTTGCCATTTTATCAGATAAACTATCCTTAAAACCTTACAACCTTAACAAAATAACTTATATCATATCTAGCTCAAAACGTAGATATCTTCAACGTTGAATGACAGAAATCACAGTATCAATTCCATCAATATACTTAACAAATATTTAGTAGTAACATAACTCACAAGCATAATTTTACTATTTAAAATCCTCCATTACAAATGATAATAGATACTGCCCTCGCAATGGTTATGATACATGTTTATATGTAATAAACCGAAGGAAAGAGGATAGAACCAAATCCCAAATCTTAGGAAAAATTTTGCCAATTTTTGGAGCAAATCCCCAAATATGAGTTTTTGCCCAATCTTAAAAATATGATCCAAAGATCCCAAGATATCTTTCAACCCATAGCTTAGTTTTCGAAACAAATTATGGGTCTTCTAGCTAGTAGGTTTTTCTAAAAACCCATTTGGAAGTTTAGAAATATATTCTTCCATGTGCACAAAAACCGAGGCATAAAATTACTATTCAAAATATTATATGCTAAAATTTATGGGTTTAATTTTTTAAAAGATCTTGGATTATCTTGGGATTCGTGCATCCAAATTAAGACTTGTTTTTGTGGGAGGTATATGACCTCATTATATAAACATACATGTGGTGGAATTGATTGAAGATACCCGAAAGTATGTGAATCAATGATCTTCCTTGTAAGTGCCAGAATGAGTGTTGGATGAAGTGTCGAAATAATATGAAGTGATTTCTAACACATAGAATTTCACCATTAGTAACAAAATTACTCAAAATAAACTTAAGTGTTAAAATATTAGAAATAACTAAAATATAGTGTTTTCCTTCTCCTAAACAATAATCCCACAAAGAACTTTAATGTTATGAACTTAGAACAAAATGAGTACCATATGGCATAAAAGTCATCTTTTATAATCAAACTTTCTCATATATTTGACTTGATAAAGATATAAAACATGACAAATTTAGGAGCCATAATATACAATATTCCCCCATGGACGAGTGTTAGAAAGGACCACCTTATGTTGAATCTCATTGTCCCAGGAAAGCATCAAGTTAAAAACATGGATGTTTATATTGTGTCTTTTATTGATGAGATGCAACTATTATGGAAAGGCATAAGAATGTATGGCATATCACTTACAACATCAAATAGGTTGTTCATGTTGTATGGTGTTATATGCTAGAATTCTTGTGATTTCCCAGGACTTGGTGTTTGTTGTGGTAAGATAAAATATTTACGTATTTACACTCATGTTTTATTTTCATCCATATTTTATAATATTATTTTTATGTTATAAACATTACTTATTAAACTACAAAGCTTCAAATAAAGGTGAAATTTGCATGTCCAAGATGTGCAGAACAATTTCAAAGGAGGTGTTCTAAAGTTCTACATAAATTTATTTACGCAAACAACAGGGTTTTTCTACCACCAAATCATATGTTTAGAAATCACCTAAAGAATCAATTTAATGGAAAAGTTGAAAATAGAGTCCCTCCTATGATTATGGGTCCAGGTGACTGGCTTAAGAAATATGAAGATGCCTAATTGAAAGTTCGGGAGTATTTTTTGATCGGGGTCATTAAATTGAAGAACCAAAACAAGTTGTAGTTAATATGCTAGAAGGAATGAAAATGAAATCCATATTTTATGAGATCCCTTACTATAAAAATCTATTAATATCTCACCCATTAAATCCTATGCACATCTTCAAGAATGTCCCAGATTCTACATTTCCATGTATATATAGAAAAGACAAGGACACCTTGTCTTCAAGGAGAGATATTGTTATTTCATGTACTAAATTTCATAGAAGACGTTTGTGGCCAAACATGGAAAATGAAACTTATGCAGAAGCTCCATGGATTTGAAAAAATATATATCTATACCAACTAAAAAAAGTCACATGTTCAATAAGGACACCTATTGGCTATGGGTCATCATTGGAAAAAGCTTTTATAGTTGATGGACACATCACATGATTTTCATAATTTTATGAAGGTATTATCATCACTTAACTTTTACCAGTAACAATAATTAAGTACTAAATATATTTTGAACCCTATGTGTGAGAATAAATACTATTGACATTCGATAATGTGTTAATAGCATATCATGCCATTGGAAATTAGGGGGGATTCATGTATTACCGTTGACTTAAGGACCACCATAAATCAAATGTCAGGATTTACAGTGTATGTGTTATGAAATTTTCATGTGTGAGAGACATAGATATATTATATTGCATTTTTATTTTTAACTAAAGTTTGATACTAAATTACTATTCTTATATTAGGTGGGTGACCTCCAAGGAGATCCACGAATGTGAAGTGCCAACATGGAAGAAGGAAAGTGTAGAAATTGTATGTATATTTGAGAAGGATATCCCTATTAGTTTCATGGACCTACAAGTCCATTTACTTATACACCTAGTCGATGACATTGAATTGGCGGGTGTCGTATCAATGAGGTGGATTTTTTTCTTTGAGAGGAATATGAAAACTCTAAAAAGATATGTTCGACAAAAGGCACATTTAGAGGGTTGCATGGTTGAAGGGTATGTATTGAATGAATCATTTTTCTTCCTACGTGAATTTATTGGTAAGTATTTTGAATATGGGCCACGCTTCTAGGATGAAGAACGAGCATCATATATTATTGATGAAGAAAAACCACAATCTAATGGTGTTCAAGTAGAAATTGGTAAGTAAATTCAAGATCATTGTGGTTGTCTTTATTGCAAACATTAATTTACTTTATATTAATTTATTTGTCAATTTAACAACATGGCATTTGGAGTTTGAAATAAACATATTGACATGTAATAAGTGTAGATGAAAGCGCTATACTCGACAAGTTCATTCTGTACCACATGGACTTTATGAACAAGTGTATTGATTTATATGATAAAAATAGAGAATAAGTGTAAAAATCAAGGAGACAGTTTAAGAGATCGAACCCAAGGAATACTCCAATTCCCACTGATCTGCTTAGGAAATAGGGAAAATATTGCACACTATAATTGGTTCTAAATAAATTCAAAATCAAATAGAAGACACAAGTATTGATTCAAACATAACAAAAGATGAAATCAACATGTCTAGAAGATGTAAAAGAAAAATACAGTTGGAATTTTAGAAAATGTTGTTTCAAATAAGTTATGACGCTATTAAGTATTTAAATATTTGTCATTATATTTATTTTCACTTAAATAAATGGTCTTTCACATGCGAGGAAATATCATGCATGTAAGCATATGGTCAACATTATCAAGTAGAAAGAGTAGATTTAAAGAGATGATCCTTTAATTGTTGCATCAGGGTTGATTTCAAACAATCCAATTGAGCAAGCTCAAAATATAAGAATATTATTGAAGGGAATCTACAATATGTTGGGAAAATCCAATAAATTATTGAGTTGGATTACCGCTCTTTTAAATGTTCTATTTTTAAGTGTAGATGGTATGAAGCATTTGAGAGGACACAAAGACATGATGCCCATAGTGGATTGGTTTCTATAGATTCATCAAGGTTCCTACCAAAGAATAACGAGCCTTATGTTCTACCAATTCATGATGAGTAGGTATTTATTTAACTCAAACAAGAAGCGGTAGTGATCATTAATCTAATAATTAATAGTTATTGTGAATGTGTGTGTGTGTGTGTGTGTGTGTGTGTGTGTGTGTGTGTGTGTGTGTGTTTATTAATCAATCAATTTATTATAATGTATGTCCTTCATGTGTAGGTGCTTTTCTATGAAGATATTTTGGACTCGAAATGAGTATTTGTCATACATTATGATCCAAGACGAAGGCATGTATTTGATGATTCCTCGGTGGAGATTGAATATAACAATGATATCCAACAAAATTAGACAGATGGATTAGAGAACATTGAATAAATTGACACCCATGATGATGTTGAGATGGTTATATTCAGGAACAAGAAGGAAACAATCCAAACTTAGATGATATTGTAGAAGATAACAATATGGATGGTACAGAAAATGATGATCCCAATCCAACTGGTAACAATATAGATGGTCTACCATCAAGTTTCAATGATGATGAAGATGCAGATGAATATAAGGACGATGAAAATACCACTATAGTGGGATGGTGAGCAAGAATAATATTAAGTACTTGAAAGAATATATGAACATTGACAATGATACACTGGATGACATTGTTGTAGACAATAAAGTTTATGAGGAAGACTTCTAAATTTTCAGAATTATTTGTAATCCCTATTTAAAAAATGATTATTTCTATGGTCGACACTTTGGTATTATTTATGTCGATAAAAATTACATGTTGCAACATCCTTAAGCTGTTCAAACTTTGTTACGGTTTATTGGAAGAAAATATTAGGATTACTTGGAAATTAAGAGTTTGTATGGTTAGTGGTCGTTTATTGGTTGATAATGGTTTTGAGGTATTGTTGGCTTATTGGTTAGACTTGGACTGAACTAGGGCAAAGTTCCTATTGAATAAAAATGATTCGTTATTGTTAGAACTGAATTTGTATCCTGTTGGTTTTCTTTTAAAAATTCCATTTTCTTGTCTTTTGTTTTCATTTTTCATTTTTCATTTCGTTTTATTTTTTCCATTTAAATCTTTTTCATTTTTTTTAACATTGGCTTATATATACTTAATCTTCCTTTAGTCTATAGATACATGATTTAATAAGGTTCCCAACCCTTTTATTAAGATGTTTGTGAACATTTTATAAGTGAGACATAACTTGGTACATTCCAACATCGTAATCATTAGAATTCACATATATGGGCGCTACCAGAATCCCGAAAACATTAAAATCCATGGTCGACGCATGTCCAGTTTCATGCATTAGTTGTTATCAAAGATTTCCCAAGATTTTGTTCAGAAAGAATGTACATCTATTAGATTGATTACTCCACAACATTTTCCTTGAAAGTAGAGACCACGGGTTAACCCTAGCTCCATGTTTCATTACTGCAGAGGATCAATACATCTGTTAGTAGGTTGAAAGAAGGTTGTTTCAACACAATAGGCATCCGGTGAAGAAATAAACATGAAGATGAGTGGAAAATTATGTACATTGGAACCAATTAGCATAGAATGGGCAGAATAATTTCTCGAATGCGCAGAATTGTTCAGAAGGGCTAGCTGGCTCGTTTTTTTTGAGAAAATCATAGGTTATAACTTGGAGGTCACTCAATCCTTTGCTCGAAATTGTTCAAATTCCTGTGTTGAATTCCAAATCTTAAATATTGAATTAACTGAGGAATTGATAGCAGAAGCAACCAATTTAACAATTGAAGGGGAACGCTGGTTCAAAAATATTCCATTCGATTTTGACCCAAGTTCATTTTTGTTACCTGGATTTGAATCTCTGGATTGGAAGAAGGGAATTCATCTCAACACGGTCAAACTAGAATGGAGGGAGGTTATTGGGTCTGTGTAGCGTTACATAACCAGTGAAGGAAGGTTTGCTACGGTGTATAAGTATCATTTCAGGTTCGTATTCCATTTAAATGAGCAATTGAAGATGAATTTACCCTTTTTCTTTTTGAAAAACCTCATTAAAATGTCTAATAGGGTAAAAGGTCATATAGATTATACAAATCCATATTTCTTTCATCATGGTCTGGTCATGTTTATAGTGTTAACAGAGCTCAAGAAGAAGAACCGTTCTTGGCAGGACTTCTTATTTTGGTTTGGATTTGAACCTGAGAAAAGTGCAAATTGGGAATAAGCTGAAAAATCAATTAGTAAACAGATAAATCTATAGGAAAGACATCGAGTTCAAAAACAACCTAGCATCACAAAAATGTTAAAAAAGAACTTGATTGAGGAGTTGAAAGATGATTTCGAAGAAGAACCAATAAAACTAAAGGAACTAGAACAGGAATATCTATCAGAAGAAAAGTCCTTGGCATTATTCAACGAAGAGATTACATCGTCCCTTGATACTCATATCACCAATGATAAATTATTAAAAAATGTATGGTTCCTTCTACAAATACTGAAGTTGTTATTAGGCCTTTATCTAGACATGAAATGCCAAAGTGGAGGCCCAAAACCAGGTCAACAAACAAGTTAAGGCTAAATATGAAAAATGTTTTAAATCCTAAATTAAAGAATGCAGGAATTACAATAATTGAAGATTCTTCAACTGAAGAAGATCCTGAAGACAATACAGAGGAGAATAATAAAAATGTGACAAAATTAATGGAAATAAATTGTGAAGTCCATGAAAAATAAAGCATTCCAAATTTCAAATTTGGATCGAGTTCAGGAATTGTTCATTCAGAATGTCCAATAGAGAATATGGATGTAAAAGAGCCAAAGGAGTCATACGAGATATAGGATGACCTGTTCCATAAAATTTTTGAAGTCCCTCTAACCTCAGATAATGAATAAATCCCAGTATATCAGGAAGAAATCCAAATAGGTTCAGAATTTGAAGTTCTCAAGAAGTCTTCACAAAAATATAAAATCTAGAATGAATATTTAAATGATGCAAATGATAAGCTCACACAGGATAATAGAAGATTAAGAGAAGATTTGGAGGAATTAAATGTTCATTACCAAGAACTAATCATAGTTACAAAGGAGGCCTCAAAAAGGAAAAAGAATGCATAGAGCCAGATTGAAGATTTAACCAAGGGGAATGAAGAATTATTAAACAAGTTCCAAGTGCTAGAAGTAGAACAGGTTCGTCTTCTCAAAATATCTCAAGCATTGGATGGACTCACTATGATGGTAGAAGCAATTTGCAAAATATGAGATCCAGAGAATCATACAACTTTCCAGCAAAGTATGATGACACATTTAGATGATATATATGAAAATCATAGTTTTAGGAGTTAGTTTTTCTATTTTAGAGACTCTATTTTGTAAACTTCTTGAACATATATAAATCCCTAAACAGTGGATCTTTAAACTTATTTTTTGTAATTATAAAAGTAGCAAGGATGGTAAGAGAATGCGGGTGTGTTTTCTATGATGGAAGGGTTAGATGTTTTCAAGCTATTGTACTAGAGACACATATGACTGACTCTCAGTAAGCTTTGAAGAATGAATATTTTTGAATGAAAAATATTATATAAGCCATGTTTTAAATCTATATTTTTGGTTTAAGTTTATGATCAATTTGATTACCTTTCTTATCACTTCATTTCTTGATGAAAGTTTTTATCCTGAGATGGTTTTAAGTTTGTGGACTTAACTAAAGTTCTTTTACTGTATGTATATAGTTTATGTCTATGTTTTAGACTCTTTTATTCATATCTTCAAAATTGATTTCTGATTTATTTATTACATGTTGTTTGTATTTCTTTACCCTATCCATGCATGATTCCATCACAATTAAGATAAATTAATCCTTTTTCCAGTTTTTTCTTTTGGATGTCACTAGCTTGTACCTTTGTAGTCTAGGTACAATTTCTAGTAGAAACAATTATTATTTGTTTCAATAAAAAATACCTATTGCAACATCCTTAAATTGTTTAAACTTTGGTATGAATTATTGGCAGAAAATATTAGGATTAATTGGAAATTAAGAGTTAGCATGGTTAGTGGTCATTTATTGGTTTATAATGGTTTCAAGGTGTTGTTATCTTATTTGTTATACTTGTACTGAACTAGGGAGAAAATACTACTGAATAACAATACATTAAATATGCAATATATAAAAAATATAATTACCCATGGTGTATATGTAAAACAATGTAAATTCAAACCATTAGGCAAAAGATATGTAGAGTGGATTAGTGGTTTTTTGAATAAGACATCCTTGGGTCTTGAAACCCTCCCATACCATCAAGGCATGTGTATAGTCTAACCATATACATTTTCGATGCATACAAGCACAACTTGAAGAAATTTCAATGTTGACCCCATTCATTCCTCACTACAAAGGGTCGATCGATGTCGTTTAGCCCTTGAGCCGATATAATCTCTAAGAAATTAACCATTAAACCAATTGCATGTTAGACCCTAGAATTTTATTTTGGGATGCCTTAGCTTAATATAATCCTGGTTTAATCATCTCAAAGAATGCCATAAGAAAAAGGCAAAGACATGGAAATTGGCATGTTCATTAGTGGTTTCGCTATAGAGATGGGTATGTGGGGTTTGATCTTTATTGCCATGGAGGGACAAATTGGTTCATGATGAATAAGGTTATGATGACCATGGAAATTACAACTATGATGATGAGAATGATGTCCTTGAGTCTTAAAACCCTCCCATACCATCAAGGCATGCACCTAGTCTAACCATGCAAAATTTCAACGCATACATTCACATTTTGAAGAACTTTCAACATTGGCACCGTTCATTTCTAATTGTGTGGGGTCAATAGATGACATTGTTCATGGGAATGTTGTAATTTTCATGATATTTTCAATAGATTTTCGACAAGATTCTATAGACAGGAATAACAAACGATGACAATAATATGTGCAATTTGAACATTGATCGAAATGTGGACAATCTCAAAGATTATGTGGGGACATCATGCATCCTTGAGTCTTGAAACCCTCATATACCATCAAGTACCGTGCCTATTCTAACCATGTAAAATTTTGACACATACAAGCATAGTTTGAATAAATTTCAACGTTGGCCCCATTCACTGCTCACTATGCAGGGTTGATCGACATCATTTAGCCCTTGAACTGATACATTCCCTAAGCAATTAACCGTTAAACCAATTGCATGTTGGACACTAGAAAATTATTTTGGGGTGTCTTATATTAATATAATAATGGTTTAATTGTCTTGAATAATGACACAAGAAGAAGGAAAGGACATGGAAATTGGCATATTCGTTAGTGGTTTTGTTACATAGATGGGTATGTGGGGTTTGATCTCTATTTCCTCGGAGGGAAAATTTGGGCATGATCAATATGATTATGGTGATTATGGAAATTACACCCACAGTGATGATAATTATTTCCTTGAATCTTAAAACCCTCCCATACCGTCAAGGCATACTCCCAGTCCAACCATGTAAAATTTCAATGCATACATTCACATTTTGAATAAATTTCAATGTTGGCCCCGTTCACTGCTCAATGTGTGGGGTAGATGGATGAAATTTTTCATGGTCATGTTAGAAGTTCCATGACATTTAAATAAAATTTTGACAAATATTCTATAGACGAAAAATTATGAATGATGACAATGAAACATGCATGTTGAACATCTATGGAAACATGGACGATCTCAAAGATTTTGTGGAAACATCCTTGAGTCTTGAAATATTTCCATACCATCAATGAATGTTTCTATTCTGACCATGTCAAAGTGTAACACATACAATCATAGTTTGAAGAAATTTCAACATTGACCCCATTCACAACTCACTACGCAGGGTCGATCGATGTCATTTAGCCCTTAACCCAATATAATCTCTAATAAATTAACCATTAAACCACTTGCATGTTAAAACCTAAAATATTATTTTGGGATGTCTTATATTAATAGGGAAGTGGTTTAATTGTCTCAAATAATGCTACAAGAAAATGCAAAGACGTGGAAATTGGCATGTTCATTATTTTTTTCACTGAGAGATGGGTATGTAGGGTTTGATCTCAATTGCCATGGATGTATAAATTCGGCCATGATGAATACATGATTATGGTGATTATGGAAACAACATCCATGATGATGAGAATGATGTACTTGAGTCTTAAAACCCTCCCATACTGTCAAGGCATGCACCCAATCTAACCATGTAAAATTTCAATGTGTACATTCACATTTTAAAGAAATTTCAACATTGGCCCCATTCATTCGATATAACCCTATGCAGTTAACCATTAAACCACATAACCCCGATGTTCAATTTCATAGCCTTCTTCTATTCATTTTGAATCAACATATTTGTGAAGACACATAACTTAATAAAATATTACTTCACGTAACTAACAATAAAAAGTTAAACGATAGAAAACAAATTAATCACCTAGAATTACGTGAAATTTTGATAATTTAAAGCTCAAATTTTGTTTCCTATTTCATATAAAAACATGAATATTCAATGTTAATAATATGTTTTATATTAACATATATAATGATCCAAATCAATCTAAATTAAAACAAAATATAAAAAATTGCATCAACATTGTAAAATAAACGTTATAATAAAAAAATATTTAAAATTTTAAAAATAAAATGCCCTTAACCCATAATCACTAGGCCCTTACCATTTAATACCCCTCAAATCCTAATGTCTAATCCCTTGACCTTTAACCCCATAAACCCTAAGCCATAATCCATTAACCCTTGAGCTCTAAACCCCCAATCCCTAATCCCATAACACATAAACCCTAAATATCGTAACCCCTAATACATTGAACCTTAAACCCTTGGGACCTAATCCATTGAACCTTAAACCATTGGGACCTAATCCCTTATCCCTTAACACATAAACCCATATGCCCTAAGCACCTAAAAATTAATCCCTTAAACCATAATCAATAATACTTTAACCATTGAACTACCTAACCCTAATACCTAATCCCTTAACCCCTAATCACTAATCCCATAAAACCATAAACCTTAAACCATAAACCCATAATATCTAATCCTTAATACCTTAACATTTGAGCCCTAAACCCCTATTCCCTTAACCATTAGGCCCTAAACATGTAACCCATAATCCCTGAATACCCTAACCCCTAACATTTTTTACCTTAATCCTTTAAGGAATAATCCCTATTCCCTAATTCCTTAACCCCTAAACCACTAATCCATAACCCCAAAACTCTAACCCATAACCCCTAATCCCTTAAATATTAATCGCTTAACCCATACTCCCTAATCCATTAACCATTGAACTGCCTAAACCCCTAAGCCCCAAATCCCTTAGGCATTGATCCTTATTCCCTTAAACCATAATCCATAATCCATTAAACCCTAATCCCTGCACTCTAATCCATAAATCCCTTATTCCCAAAATCCCATATGCCCTTAACCCCAAAGACCTCAATAAGTTAATTGTTTATGCTTTGTATGCGTAAATTTGGAAGCCAAACTAGACGTTAAAAATAAATCTAAAAATGATGCTACAAATGAAGTTAAACTGGAAGCGAAACTATGAGATAAACTTGATGTTGAAAGAGGAAAAAAATAGGGCATTAAAAAAGGATCTAAATAGGAAGTTAAAATGGAAGTTTTCTTTGGTGATAAAGTCAGCGCTAAATAGAAGAAACAAAAATGGAAGTTAAACTACAAGTTTTATTTGGCACTAAAAGTGACGCTATTTAGCACCGACTTTAGCATTGATGTGGTGTGGTTGGTGCAAAAAAATCCAATAATATCATCATCCTGATAAATAGCACTGGATTTTTAAAAAATATGAAGAAAAATACACTAAAACTATCAGTGGAAGCAAAAAAGGGAGCTAATCACAAGGATTTGTTAGAGTGATTTATAGATATATAATATACCTAACTATATATGTTATACATAATTGTATAAATTCACACATATTTTCAAAACCATTCCCCATGTCATGTGTCAATAAATCCTCTATTGGCTCCACTCCATACTTTGTTTCCTTTTAGTTTCATACACCATTACAAAGCATATCTATACTTAAAGTTTTTTTAAATATTCCATTAATTGTAAAATAAAGGACGTAAAAAACATAGCTACTTACAAGTTGTTCAATTACCCTTGATACACCAACATATACTCGCAACCCTTACTTAATACAACGTTAATCAAATGATTGGATGGCTCTTCATTGTATGTTACAGCTTGTTAGAAAAAATCCATGTAAGATTTTAAATTAATTAAGATATAGACATAACACCAAATATGAAATTTGAAGGAAACCACAAATACTCACAAAATTTGCAATCAAACCTTTTTTTTCCTTGTCATCATGTCTTATGTGCTAAAAGGGTTCCATTTTCTTTTCTTTTCTATTGCAATAAAACAATTGAAAATTAGTATTTCATGTGATAATTAAACTTTATGCACATTAAAAATAAAACAATGATTACATACGTTTGATGCACATTGTTGTTGGGATGGCTCCCATTGCGATGCGATTATGCTTTTTTATTTTACCATCTTACAATACACCTTTTTTAACATCCCTACTGGCATATTTTGGATATCATGTTGTTATGGAATTTTAACAATCTTCATAAGAAACAAAAAGCACAATGAAAAAAACGATAAATATTTATATGAAAATAAGCATAGCAAAAATATTAAGAAAGTATGTTTTTATACTAGTATATTATATTATAGAATTTTTTTTAGCAATAATATCTTTTAAACGATTCATTTTTGTTATTGTATATCTTTGCCATTGCAAGTATCATTGGTCTTATTGCCCAATGCTCTGAAAATGCTTCCTATAGTTTACTTATAATCTAATCATTAGATTCATCGGATTGATTTGTGTACTATAAATGAAAAGTACTTCTATACATTCTTTCCATTATTTCCCTTCCCCCCCTCTCATTAACTTCCACCAGTACCACTCCAATTGAACTGATGACGAATTCATCATCAATTACATTCTTTTTATTTTTTATATTTTTAAGGCTTTATGTTTCTTCGATGTTTGTCCCTGCATAACATTCACCAAAATTGAAATCCAAAGTTTGAAACATGATAGCAATTATGTTGAGAAGCATTGTTAGTAAGAAATTAAACAAAAACCTCATGTTTATCACCTTTTCATCCACATAATTCCTAAGGTTGCAATAATTTCTTAAAGCTTTTTTTGCTCTTCTTCACTCAAATTATGAACAATATTATAGAGATTCCTAGAAAATTTTATTTGCATGACACACATAAACCACTAATACATATCATATATATATATATATATATATATAATTCCAATATATTAATTTTTAATAAAAATTACAAAAAACTTGCCTTGTTCTTTGTGTCGGGTGTGTTTCCCTGTCTCCAATTTTTATTCCATGATCTTTTATCAGACATTTTTTTATCAATAAATGCCATGCATAATGAAACACATAAATTATGAAATATCGTTTTACACAATAAGTAAATAATTTCAGGTAAAAATGTATTTGAAAAAGTTGAAGTGCATAATACATAAATTCAACACCGATGTTCCTTATATGATATAATGCATCAGTGTGCATGGTTTGTCTTATGCACACCGCTAAAGTAATTAGCATTTTTTTACTAAAACAAAATCTATACAATGCATCTAAGAAATATAAACGCACTGGCACATACATCCTGTAATATGCGCGCCGATTAATATGTTAACAATTTTTCAACATCCACAATAGAGCACCTTATAAGGATAATGTATCAATACAACTATTCTATACAATATGCATTGTGAATCATGCAGACATTTAAAAAAATTCTAACAATGCAAGTTTGGACATGTTAGCTTTGAATTGAATCGCATCATGATCTCAAACTAAGAGTAACCCAAAGCCCCATATACTAATATATATAACCAAGAATTTTACATTACCAACAATTAAATCTTATTGTGAAATAGAAAACAAAAGGAAAGAAAGAAGAACCCTAGGGTTTGCAGTAATGAAGGTAACTCTAAAGGAATAAGAACACAAGGATTCACAACATTGAAGGTAACTCCTATATCCTCCTTTTTCTTTAAAAAACATATAAAATTTATGCCATATTTTCTTATATTGAAGGAAAACGTACCTAAAAGGTCTCCTACAAAGTTGTATGTGTCCACAGTTGATCCCTTAAAAAAATTATTTTCAAAAAAATTTCTCTCCAAACTATTATGTTGTAGTTCTTCTCTTTCATAAGTCACTCCTCAAAATTTTGGCCAAAAAATGTTTCGGGATTGGGCTTTTATTTTATTTATAAGCTCGTTGTCTTGAAATTAATTTCTCATTCTTTTTTTATGTCCCCGCTCGAGGGGATATATATGAATCGCTCAAGGAGATTATTTGAGGTAATTTGTCGCAACTTCAACAAAATTATGTAAATTTTGTTATAGTTTGTATTAATTTTTTTTTGAGAATTATTTAAATATTGATTTATCTTGCTTTTTATTGGCTTATATAGGTGAAGTAGGCATGGGAATTTGTGCCCCAAGACCCAGCGGCGGGCTAACGTCAGCAGCATTAACTCAGTCAGGTGGATTAGTTGGGAGTTCGGCATAAATTTTTGTGTGTTTTCTAAAGTTTCTTCAAAATCTGTAAACTCTATTCGATATTCAATGCAAGTCTGCTTGGAGCAGCACACGTTTTACAAAGAAAACAAAGAGAAATTATAAACATCACGTTTTTTGAATCTACACTGATTTCTCCATTAAGTCACTGAAGCACGTGATAATCTGAGATACTTCATGGTTGGCCATTGAAATTATGAACATCAGAAAACGGTAAGAAATGGCTTTGCAATATACGTAAAGGAGTTATGCCACCGCCATTTGACCATTGATTTGGAATAGGAGGAGGCTGTTTCTTTGTGCTGCATCTCATTAATAAAAATGTGCACCGTCAAAGTACGTAAGATACTTTAGGGTTGGCCATTGCAATTATGAACATACGAAGACAGTGAGAAATTCCGTAAGATACTTTAGGGTTGGACATTGAAATAATGAACATCTGAAACCAATGAGAAATTGTTTATGTCACGGCCATTGGACCATCGAGAAATTGTTTGAATGTATTAAATAATTATTTTTTAAATTATATTTTTGTTTCTTTATTGGTTGGTTTAGTTGAGGGTGGGTTCTGATCAGCAAAGTATAAATTCAGACTACACACTGCAGGCCATGGGAGATGTGCAGGCTTAGGTGTATAAATTCAGACTGCACACTGCAGGCGATGGGAGATGTGCGGGCTTAGGTTTGCTGAAACCTCCATTACTAAGTCATTATTATTAAAATTAATGATAACTTTTCTATGACTTGTTTACTCTTTCTGCATGTGTAGATTCGCCAGTTTGGAAAGGCTGTCTCAGAAAAGGACCTTAAATATGCTTTGAAGCATGGTGTACAAGGCCTCCGACAACAGATGCTAGAGCGGGGAGCGAAATTTGCAACCAGTAAAGAAAAACTGGCAAGGATATACTTTTCTGATCAGATATGATTTAAGATTCTGAATCAAAAGTTATATAAACATGCTAGAAGAATAGATTATCTAGCCATTATGTAGATGGAATTAATATCTGAAAATTTATGTTTCTCAACATCAATGCATAATTTAATTGATTAAATTATGCTTTGGTGTCATAGGACGCCCAACAATCTAATTCAAATGGAGTAGTTGATAGTGGGTGCGAGGAACCCCAGAGGTCAGTACAGCATGTGATGATGAACTCGCTTCTGCAGGTCATGAATCATATGGGAAGGATCAACGCCAGGGGTATAACGAGGAGGATGAGCATGTCCCATCCTCTTGCAGACGAGAGACTCGCCAATATAAGAAGAAAAGGAAAAACAGAAATTAAGTTACTTTTTATGCTATATATATGCCCAAGGGACCGGTATTAGGTTAAAGGGTGTTTTTAGAGATATACAGCCCAGTTTTGGAGCTTAGTTAGTGGTTGTGGTGGTTCTCCACTATATATATTTTTTTCTTTTGGGTGGTATTAGGTTAAAGGGTGTTTATGGAGATACACAACCCGGTTTTGGAGCTTAGTTAGTGGGTGTGGTGGTTCTCCACATTATTTTTGTTATAAAATCAAAATGCACATGTACATCTTTGTTTATATGAAAAGGTAAAGAAACATTTTATCAGAATAAAAGTACTTTGAACAAGGCCCTTTAAATGAGCACCTTACAATTGCTATGATATTTTTATGCAATCAATGATATGAATATTATGGATATATTTTTATGATGTGCTTTATTCGACTAAGAGATCAATGCTTGCAATTTTTTGGCAATTGTTTTCTTCATTTTCCTTATTCTTTTCAAGTACAGTGCATTTAGAGTGTGCCTCTTTGCCATTGGCTCTAATTACAACTGTATCGATTTTACCAATCTCATGCATGGATAATTAAAAATTTCAAATAGATAACAGTGATAATTATATGGGTTTTGAAAGGTTATTTTTCATATTTGTACTTTATTTATCCTAACAAATTCCTGGTGAATTGACAATTTACAGTTTAATAATTATGGAAACTTGATTGTTGAAGAAGATATATGTATGAACAGGGTTAAACGATGGTTTCAAACTGTGTCTAATTTCAAAACTATTCTCAGCTTCACATTTTTCCACACATGCTATTTCCTGGTCTGTTTTGGGTTTACACCGATTTTGACAGTGTGATTCTGACAGTGTTTTGTTCCCGCTGCTTATAATGCCCTTAGTCCTTGAGAGACAATTTGTCCTTCCCAAGTTTTGAAAATTCGCATGATGGTAGCTCTGCAGGCTCATTTAATGCTTTCAGATTTGGCATGATGGTAGCTCTGCAGGTTCATTTAATGCTTTCAGATTTCGCATGATGGTTTGCAGGTTCATTTATTCCCGTCTTATCTTGATAGGACCTGTTAGCTTAGTGTCATGTTCTTGCAATTGCACTTCAATCCATGATCGTAATTGCAGTTTATCTTTGCACCTGCAATGAGTGGTAGGCTGCATGACTTCTTTAAGTGGCAGGTTGCATGCATACAATGAACCTATTTTATGTAAAACATAGAGGCTCTCATGGAAATCACGAGCATATCTGCAGCAACATCGTAGCAAGAAACCTTCGTTTGGATCTCATGGAAATCACAAGGAGATTATGGAGCAACATCGTAGTAAGAAACCTGGCCGACGTTGGCATAAAAGAGGGATCCAGACCATCCACGGGCCATCACTACAAGTGAGTATCCAATCTCCCACTCTTATTTCTTTCTCTTCTCTTGTGCCATTTCTGCAGGAGTCACTCTTATTCTATCTCTTCTCTTCTCTTCTGCCATTTCTTCAGGATTCAAATTTTACAAGCCGCATTTTGTTTGAATCGGTGTTGCTTTCGATATTTTCTACAAATTTCTTCAGAAATGCACCTCTTGAATCGGTAAGGCACCTCTTTCCAATCACAGTCTTTTAGATGCCACTGACTCTTTACGATAACCTGCATTAACTCGCCCAGTCTTTTTAAATGCCATAATTATGTTGCCTATAAGTGATGGGAGTGGCAAGAACACCTTTATTCAGTGATTGATGTTTCTCTTAAATGCCTGCAGCAATTGTTTCTCGCAATTTACAGTAAATTCCGGGCAGAAGCATGCAATCCTTATAAATGTGCAGCTAAGTAGGTTTAACAGAAAACTTTTTATAAAAATATTTCTTTTAAATACAATTCCTAACATAAGTAAAGTAGAAAAATTGTAGCTTAAAAAAATGCATCTCTAATCTCTTCTAATATCTACCAAAAGGTTTAATATCTACCAAAATGTTTAAGTATTTCAGTTTCTCAAATAATCGTTCAAGTTTTATAATTATTATACTCTTCCGTTTCTGGAATAATAGTTATCATAATTATACTATTTAGTTTGTGGAATAATCCTTAAAGTTTTATAATTCATGAATGGTCACAACCAAAAAAATCCCATACGTCTTTGGAGACCCACTCGTTTTAAAAATGAGAAAATGTATCCTACAGAAAATACCATATTGTTGACTCTCGAGCCACTCCTTTTAAATCTGATAAAATGAATAGTACAGGTCACCGCATACTTAAAAGTTATGTTGTACAAGTTTTCATAGTGCAACAGCATAGTAAGAAGTTGTCAACTAATGGTTGTGGCCTGCCTTTTTCTCACAGCTAAGATAGAGTAGATCAAGTTTATTGGGTTTACTGTGGAAACCAGTTATCTGTACGAATACCAATTATGACTATGACTCTCACTCGGAATGTTGCACGATTCCTTGCAATACGCACAAAATGAGTTCAAAAATATAAAAAATAAATTGAAAATTCTATATGAGGTTAGGGTTTGATTCTCCTAGAAGCTGAAGTCCATCACCTCTATGACCTCGATCTGTTTTATTATATGCATAAAAGAGAGAAGGAATTGCTTCAGATTTTTGATGAATTGGGTAATATGAACGCTGCATTTCAGTTTCATTTTTTTTCTCTTTTTTTGTGTTTATTGTCTTTTCTTTTTGTGTGATGATGGAGAAGCGTGATTGCAGCAAGTTTGGGATGAGTTTGTTCTTTTTATTTGATAACTTATTGGAATCCTCATCATTTTGCATCATTTTACAGGGGTTAACCAGACTGCGGGAAAGTTACATATAAACCTTTGAATCCTACTTCAAAAAGAATACAATATACTTAAAAATTTGTTGCAATAAGAATGTAAATATTGTATTCTATTTAGGAAAATAACAATATCCCAATACTTCCAATAGTGAACGCTACTTACTTTTCAGCACTGTTAAAAGAGAACGCCTTAGTCTTTCTCGTACCAAAAGAAGAATATGGTGCAGATGATTAAATATGATTTTTTTTGTCCCTCAAAGCAAAGGGAATGATGAAAAAGGCAATCTACATTCCCTGAACAGTGCTCAGAGAATATGAAAAGCTGCATACAGATGTCTTTAAGTAGAATAAATCAATAGAATCCTAGATATAGCAATGCCCACTTCATAATGCTCGTTCAGAAGACAAAATAACATGATGAGTAAAGCACGCAGGACTCCTCATTATGATGTGATTGTTGTCTCTGAAAATAGCTTTGAAGTGGAAGTACTACTACATTTATTCCACTAAGTGCATTGTCTAGGGTTACGCATTAATTGGATACAAATCCATTATATGATGATGACTTTATTGAATCCATGAAAACCAATTCTCAATACATGACTAAGCAAATGATTTTTGGGTTTTCATTTTCAATGATAAAGGTGATTATAAGCGTTATGCATTACAAAATAT
>LPNX010305478.1:371262-389680 GCA_001517045.1 Pseudotsuga menziesii
ACACTTGTTTCATTCTGGTCTGTAGATGAAAAAGCATAGATGGTAGTCCACCCCAAAATTCTAACATCTATACGCCTATGTGCCTAAATATCGATTATATCCTATTACTCAGATAATATCATATTTTTCTCCAGTGCGTGAGAGAGATCATGGCACTCTTGGAAAACAGATAGCACCTTCATGCGAAGAGATGGAGCAGCTTTGATGGTGGGAGCTTCTACGAAGATATGCCATTGCGTGCTGGAGCGCTTTAGATCCGGTGTTATATTCTGAGCATGAAATAAGTCGGCACCGGTTTGTCCATCTTGAGCTTATGAGTAGGTATTTTGATCTAGGGTTGTCGGTGGTGAATGATCCGCTTAAGATAATAATGTCCTGTGGGTATATGAAGATTGTATACAAGTTGGCAATGTAGACAAATAAATCTAAAAATGAGAGTTAACGATAACAAAAAATGGAAGTAGCACTCTCCTTAAACCTCCTAAGATCCTAATCTTTTTTTTTGGAATTGTTTCCTTAAAAATTCAAATATTTTCAGAACCTCTTAATGTACCAAAGAACAAGATCTGCAACATCTCTAAGATATAACTCTAGTAACATATAAATAATTTGGTTCAAAATATGAAAACATAATTTATAACATTGGATATAATGTCCATCTTCTTAGGAGTCACGATGGCTCACATATTTTGTCATGTCTTTCTTGTCTGTTGACCTTATACCATTTTTTGTAGTATTTCATGTTAATCAAATTGTTGTATCTTTTTTGCTAGTACCTTACCACCATCCTGTAGATTTAGCCTATTTTCCTTTATTTTCTAGATGTAGGATGGTAGTAATGATCAATCAAAATATTGGTTGGAAAACCCAAGGAACTCAATAGGACTTGATCTTGAGATCTCCATAATTTCATGGCAAACCCAAGGAACTCATTATGACTTGATCTCCAGATCTCCATAATTTCATAGCAAATGAGAAATATAAATATATGTTGATAATCTATAGAACTTGTCACTTTGCTGCAACAAAGCCTGCAATTAAATATAAATATAGAGTGTTTTTCTTGAATTTTAATTGTCTAAAGAATACAAGTCTAAGAATTATTCATTAATTATCCTTAACTTTAACCAAATTGCTTGTCGCTACAACTTTCTAGAAAGCAATTAGCAATGTCGGGGACATTGCCACTACGTGGCTCTTGTTTATTTGATATTTCGGTCATTGATTATAAACACGCACATCTTTAAAAAAATCAAAATTTTGGTGTGCCACTTAGATAATAGCACAATGATGCACTATACTTATATAAGCACATCGTATAACAATAGGACAAAAATGAAAATATAAACTTTCACAATTTTTTGTCAAGATAATGGTGCATTAAGTAAATAATAGATCATCGGTGCATATTACTGACATAAGCACACCAATGACACAACAAGAGAAAATAGTGGGTGTAAACTTTTGCAATTAATACTTTTTGGATGTTTGTCCTTTGTGAAGGTGGTTGCATAGGTTTTAGTTGGTGCACATATGGAATTAATACACCCATTTCTTAATCTTATTAAGGTGCACTAGTATGCCAATACCGATTTTGACGCACTGATTGCTTTATAAAAATAAAATGTTGTATGTTTCCCTTTTATTTTAAGAATGAAATCATGTATTGGTTGTCATTTTGACTCCATTGTAGGGACACAAAGAGAAATAACTAAAGTGTTAAGTTCCTCAAATTCCAACTCATTCCATATCGTTATAATTCCAAGTTCTTCGTTGACATCACCAATAAGTCGATATTTATTTATCTTTTGATTATCTAATTGACTCTATGTTATATTTTCATGTGCATTTGAATAATTGTGCATTGACTTTAGCAAGATCCTAATTCCAAATCAAGTTCGAATGGACATGATACTCCACCACCCCTAAAATTTCACAAGGTCTATGTAGAGAAACATATTGTAGGAAAATGGTAGATGAAAATGAAAGGTCACTTTACCTTGCCAATTGTAACATTCCATCATCCAGTAACCATCATGGATCAATGGTACTTTAGTGTTAACCGATCTCTTTTATGACACCCCAGTAGTATGTGGTTGTTCAAAATGTAAAGGGTTGAAGGTGAACCCTCAACATGTCACACTATCCCATTATATTAATGATCTACTACCCAAATTTGATAATCTAATACCCCCCACAGTGGTCAGTGATCCAATAGGTGAAATAGAAAAGACACATAGGAACATGTCCATATGCTCATTTTGTGAAAAGTTAGAAGATAAATTAACAATGTTTCATCCTAAATTGACCAACATATCTCCTTCTACTAAGTCAATTGAGAGTTCTAGTGAGCCAACATATGATATGAATACCAGCCAAAACATCTCTACAAGGAGATCCAAAAATTTGGATGAGCTTAAAGAAAAAATATCAAAGTACAAACAAAGGTCGGTTCAATTGCTAGAGGGTATCAATGCCTTCTCTCTTCCTATCCATCTACAAAGTAAATACCAAACTAGTTACACTTGTGCTTTGTATGGTTCTTGGTAGTCTTTCCTGTTTGTGCTCGATGTTGGGACCGAGTTCTCATTGTGGTAACAATTAATTGATTTTAAAGTCTAAAATAAATGTTGCAAATATTGAGTTGTTATCCTTTCACATGTGTTCATTCCTCCCAAAAAAATCATTAGCAATTATGTCATTTTGTGGTTCTCTTTATAGTCGATCTGATTACTTGAATATTGTTCAGTACAAACATATCATTTCCATGTATAGTGTGTGCATGAATGGTTATGTTTTGAAGAAAAATTAACAAGAAGAACATGTTATATATCGATGGTTGTCCACACACTCATGGGAAGAGTAAATGGTTCATAAATAGTTGTAGGTTGTCATTGTTCAGGAACACTCCAAGGACAAAGAGTTCTTTAAGAAAAAAAGAATAAATCTAGATTTGTTATTGTGCATGCAATAAGTAGTTTATCTCATGCGGACAAGTTGTTAATAAAATATAAATTCCATAGACCACCAAATGATAGTTAAAAGTGACTTGCATAGGGACTACCTTGAGACTTCCCCCTGGGGTGTAAGAAAAAGATCATTGAGTAATTGTATTTTTGTGTTTTTAATGGAATTAATGTTAATGAATTGCTTAATTCCACATTTATTTTATAAAGTGGATGATTGGATGGGTACTGTTGGAAAAAATTTCCATGCTTCTAATAAATGTTTGGTATAATGTTTCAACATACTAAGTGCATTGTGTTTACTAATATCATTGATTTAGTGTTCAATTTTTTTGCAACTAGATTTTGACAACAATCAACATGTCTACCATCTATCGTTGCACCCTAGTGCGATGTAAAATCGAGAGAAGGATGCTAAACAAGTAGATCTTATAGATGAAGCCTACAAAGCACAGTTGAATTCAATTCCCACTACATCCCAAGTCACAAATTCAAAACATCTATAGTAACACTAGTTCTTCACAAGTTGTGGATGAAAGCAATGATACAAAAGTTTGTATTGATGATTTATTATAGGATACTCATGCCATGGAGGGAATTTTTTCAAATGCATTCAAACAAGATAAACTTTAGAATGATGCTAATGTTGTTGATGCCTTCTTTGAAAGCCCAAAGTTTGCTTCCACCACCCCTCTCTTTGGGCATAGACCAAGTTCTACCCAATTGTGGGAAACAATATTGTTGCACAACTTGAAAGCAATGTATGGTATGTCTGATGTGTCTTTCTGAACACTATTATGGTAAGTAACCATCAAGTCTCCATTAAATTAGAAATGAAAAGAGATTTGTTGCATGCTTAATGATAGTGTACATCTATATTTCCGACAAATTCCAAGTTACTCAAAGAGAAGTTACCTTCGAGTGATAATGTCCTCCCACATATCTAAAAGGAGAAAAAAAATTACCAAAAATTTGGGTGTTGAGTACATATCATATCGTTCTTGTCCTAATGATTATATTATACAAAGCGAATACATAGACAAAGAGACATGCCCTAAATGTGGGCATGATAGGTACTAGATATTAAAAAAGGGTAAGGAACATGGTCTACCTCATAAGATATTGAGGAACATGCCTAGAATCCCATTGATTCAATGGATTTTTCATTGCAAAGAATTATTCATGTTTGAGTGGTGGCATGCCTTGCAAAGAAGTGAGCCAGTAGTTATGCATATTCATGCTGATTCAATATCCATGAAGCAATTATAAAATACATGAATACATGGCTTGATAAATTTAATGATGAAGTACGAAGCCTTAGATTGAGCATATCCATGGATGAAGTTAACCCATATTCCCTCAAAAATACCAATTAATATGTTTGGATGATGGTAGTGATCAATAACAATATTCCTCCATTGTTTCCAGTCAAGAATAAACATCTTATGTTGGCCCTTATATTTTTGGTAGAAAACAAGTGAAGAACATGGATGTCTACCTCCAACAATTAATCGATGTATTAAGACCCGTTTTAATGGAAAGGTATTTTACATTGTATAACATATGTGCATACACAATGCATTATTATCTAGGACTAGTATTTTTCTGTAACAAGCATGTTGATTGGTTTGCTTATATTCGTAATGTTATTTGACAAATTTAATTTGGTGCAACCGCCTTCTTTGGATCTAACATGTTTTGTTCACAATAACATCGTAGGTATTGTAACAAAAGGGTATCGTGGATGTAAATGTTGTGGACCTTCAATAAAGCTGGCTAGGTGGTCCAACCACCTATGAAATCCAATGTACAATTGTTTGAGGGCATTCCTCCTAGAATACCACCCTTATAGAAGAGCAACATCTTCTTTCAATGGTAAACTAGAGAGAACCTGGAGACTTGGAATAATGACACTGAAACATTGGCTTAGGTCATATGACAAAAGGAAAGAGAAGGAAATTTCATAATTGTTTGATTCAAATGGGAAACCTATGTTTGATGATCCTAAATTTTTTGACACTTATGTTGAGAAAATGATCATTGGGATGGAAAGGGAATGTTTTGTTTTATGAGCTTCTGTATTGGGAGAAGCTTAGTTTGTCCACTAATTACTGGATCTCGTGCATATGTTCGAAAAAAATTTCTTCTTTGTGGAGGAACATATCATCGAAAAAACCGGTCACATTGGATATTAAGAGAGATCTTATTTCTTCGAATACTAAAAAGAAATATTGGCCAAAAAATGAAAGTAGAGTAGAGGTCAAAACCTCTTGATATTTTAATGAAGGTGATGTCCCATGGATTTTGAATAAATATGAAATTCCTTTGACAAAGAATGTTATAATGAGTGAGAATATGCCTTCATTATATGGGTCAACTCTACAATGTTGCTTCACAATAGAAGAAGAGTTGTTGGGCTTGAAATCACATGATCATCTGAACCTTCTAAAGATATGTAATTCAATTACATGCTTATTTTTTTGTAGTTTAGGATATAAAATGTTATACATTCACAATTTTATTCCAATTAATTTCTTACATGTTTATTTTGTAGTGTCATTATCTTTTTCTTGTTCATGGTTGTGTGAAAAATGACTTCCCCTACTATCTACAACAAGCCATATCTAAATTATTTGCATTTGTACGTTGGATTACATAAAAGGAGATTCACATGGATAGCATCCAATGATGGCCTCAAGAGATTGTTGAGATTGTTTGTATTTTTGAGAAGGAACTACCCATAAGTTTCATAGACTTATAGGTTCATCTTCCAAGTCACCTAATTGATGACATTGAATTAGCTAGGGTGTGCTCATGTCTTTAGATGTTCTTCTTGGAGAGTTACATGAAAACGTTGAAGGAATTTGTTAAATAATGGGGAATACCTGTGGGGTCTATGGAAGAGGGACACATAGTATACGAGTTGTTCTATTATTCTAGTAAACACATCAACAAATCACTGACACACTAGGCGAAGTGGTTTCGGACAACCAATGAGGTGCAAACAAAAGGGAGGGGGATCTACTCCATATGAATGGAAAAATAAAGAGTCACTTGAATTTTGTCAAATTTCTACATGATATTTTATAATAAAGAAATTGGTAAAATATATTTGATCGCATACTAATGATTTTCAATTCATGAATACATTAGCGAATGCAAAGATTGATGCCATCAATAAATTTGTTCTTTACAATGTGGGACAGTGATATGAAATAATTCAAAGTGTTGAATAATATAAGCATCCATTATCCTGGTTATTTAATAGAAAAAATGACAATGAATTGTCCCAACAGTTGGTTGGTTGACCAAATCAAAGATAAATTTGTCACATTTGTTTGTTATCCACATGGTGAAGATGGTGCACTAAACATAAGGATTCAGTGTAACAACTCTGTAATAATATCTTTTTGTACATTATTCATTTTATAATGCACCTTTGAATTATAACATGTTGTTGAGGCCTGGAAACTCGTAGGCAACAACAGCAAGGGATTCTCCCCAATCAACGTTCCCAACTAGCCCATGACTATTTGGTGTAGGGAATTCGTCTGGTTTGCGGTTCGGCTACCATAGGTCAAGTAACAAAAGGGTTTACCGGTTGCTGCCCGGTCCACCGTGTATGTTTTTGTATTTTGACTTAAAGTATGAAATTCATGTGCCTATTTAACAATGCAGGGTGATAAGAATGCAAGGAGTTGTCACAACGTGATGCGCAGGTTCTTACCTCTTGTCTTAGAACTCACAAGCATCTAAATCACATATGCAGCAATAAAGTAAAACTAACTATCTATCTATCCCAGGGGAGCCAAATTGTAACTTATTTATGAGTAATGTGTATTGTACATGCATTCTAAAGAGAAATTACAAATAGCTGATATTCCTTCCCACAACACATGAACGATAAAAGATATTTAAACAATCAGATAGCTAATTGTTTATGAACATCATTCATTACTCATGGTGGTAATTTCATAGAATAAACCAGAAATCATTCAAACAAGAACATAGGTCCTAAGAGTTAGAACGATCTCACATTTAATGGAAAAAAACCAGAAAAACGAAATAGTCCATCTTTCACCAATCCATAGCATAACATTTGAACATCCCACCAAACTTTCTCCGACTGGCAAACAATAATTCTTTATTGCAAAAAAAAATAGTTCTTCTTACAATATCTCTTTATATGTCTAACTGGGAAAAAGCCCCTTGGTTCTTCTAAGTCTTCTATATTTATACAAAAAGGATGAGACTGTTGGGTTGCCCACAAATAACCTTTGGGCTTCCCAACTCTTCGCCTCCCAAAATTTTACTTTCCTCAAATGTTTACAAAATCATTACATATTACAAAAGTGACCAATCCTTCACGAGGAGGGCCCCACTTGAGTATTCAGAAATTTCTTCCAAGCCAGAGCCTCAGAGGCGATGCCTTCAAACGCACAAGGTTCCAAAAAATGAATGTTTATCTCAAAATTCGCAGCCTGGTTCCCAATGGCCTCAATTATGGCCGCACTCAAACGAAGCTGAATGATGTATCAAATGAATGCTCTACTCTAGAAATGGCAGAGAGATTTTTCAAACCAACTGGACCGGTTATAGAATCACAAATGCAACCCTACAAATAGAGAGCCAGGATACTGGCAACACATATCAGGAAAGTCAGAATAATGAGATTGCTCAGGAGGCAAAATCATGGCAAATTTCTTTAACAGATCTACTTCTAACCTATAAATCTGTTGAAAATAAAATACATAGATGTAATTAGTTACTATGTTCGTGGAAAATTAAGGATAATAAACCCACATTCAGAGTGAATTGATGTAACTACACAAAATTAAAATTAAGACAGAGATCTATGGAGAAATTTAAATATATTACATGATCGAACACTTACAGATGGTTGCAGCAAATCATCAATGTTCTTTGTTGGACGCCAAAGTCGGCGCGATAATTTATCCAGAGCAATCTCTCATCCTAAATCTAAGAGGTGATCATGCATATGAATGTTCACTTATGGAGTTTGTAGCCCTTTGTGTATCTTGTGTAAGCAATCATTCTTTTCCTCGGAAAAGCTGGGTGTTGGAATCCATAAGGTGCTTGTCTCACACAGAGTTTCAACTTTCCAGGTATTCACATTCCAATTCCAAATCCCCAGGTGGTTTCATTGATTATTGAAAGCATCCAAGTGAAGAATGATAGCCCCTTGAAAAGCCAAGGATTCTGGCTAAGGAGGGAGTAGGCAATGGGCATATTCAAATGTAATAGAAAATGAACAAATAACCACCTCTTTAACCTAAACAAAGAGGGAAATATTATCCTATTTAGTAGTTTTCTAGCAAATCCGGGCATGAGGAATATGAATCCTTTCATAAACTTCAAAGTTGCTTGCTATTCCACCCAAGGATTCAGATAAGCATATTGCTTATTACGAATCAGTACTTGAGCCGAATTTCTTCTGGTGCTAAGCTCATTATATTTAGATCATCGCCTACCAGTCTGATCCTTTCCATATTTTTTAAGGGAAGCCTAACATACATGTTGATCCCTTAGAAGAACACTAGCTTATACATTAGATATATGTATTCTCTTTCCAGTTTGTTTTAGTTCAAACTTACTTCAAACTTACTGAATATTCAGTGTTGGGTTGTGAAAGAGCGCTGGATCATAATTAGTTCATAACTAGTGCAAAGTACCTACTAACTGCTATGCTATTGCTAATTTACAATTGCATGGTTCTTGATGTCGGTGGAGGTGACAAATATTAAATAAAATGGCAAGCGCTACTTCTTAAGCTATGTGACTTGGATGCTTAACAAAGACCATGTGACCTCTGTCACAATTTTTAATGATTTCTTATGCTTTGTCCATGTGACATCTATCACATTTTTTAATAAATTCATATGATTTTCCACATCATGGCAACCTTATTTTGATATTTGGGCATTGATTAAGCAAATGCTTGTTTTTACTTTGGTACATTTTTATTCTTGCTGTAACTAATGGATTTTAGGAATCCAGTCAACTTGCTATATGTTATCGTAATTTTTTTTCAATCCTTGGTCATCGACCATTGTATAAATGATCATTGGCAATTGTAAAGCTGATAAGGCACTGCATATTTCTTTGATGAGATCCATACTCATTAGTTTCTGAGGTCAATGTAAACTACGCCATGTAGAAGGCATCTAAACCAAAATCAAATAATGAAAAGTCCCATGGAGAATAGAGAAGATTACAATGAGGAGATAGTAAATTCTCTGCCAAATGAGCTGGGAAACGATATGAATGTGTGGAACAACCCGCTACATAGCACAGATAATGCCTAAATTGCAAGATAGCATTACACAAGGATGACATATGAAAGATGTAAGACTTGTAAAGTTAATATACTTGTATAAAGTTCAAGTATATTAACTTTATATGTCATCATTTTGTAATGCTATCTCAAATATACATTTCACACTAAAAATAAAGATATATTTTTAATGTTCAATATTTAAGGAAGAAGGTTACATGTTATATAATTTTGACATTTTCTTGTTTGTCATAATTGGAATCTGATCATGCATCGTTTACAAAACTTTACATTTATCAATTGATGATGTACATTTCATTTTACTTGCCATTCTATACATGGGTTTCTATTTATTCCTTATTGATACTTGCAATAAAGTTTTTTTTTCAATTTCATCAAATACTTTGACTACATAAATTAGTTAGACTTGCTTTAAACACATAAAATTATATTATGTATATACATACAACTTTCTCTCATTTTACAACAGATTAAAGTTTTCTTCGGTGTTTCATTTCCCCATTTTAGAGGTGTACTAGTATATATTGATACACCGTAGGTGATGCATATACAAAGCATCATTAAGTTAGAAAAACAATAAAACCATAATTTTTTAAATTTATACTTTTCGATGCACTTCATATAACTATTTGCACCGACGCGGCGTGTCATTATATCTATAGTATTGATGTCTTCAAAAATTAAACCTAAACTTTTTGTTCTCTATACAGTGCTCTTTATATATACTACCACACATGTGGCATGTACCAATATATTTACATAGCATCGAGATTTAAAAAAAATGTATTTATGTTCTCAATGGCAGTGCATTAATTTTACTTAAACTCACGATAAACAATATGTTTCGTTTTATATTAATGCATTGTTGACAGTCCATTAAAATAAAATGAAACAACGGTCATTTTTTCGTTCGACGCTAGTTACCGGTGTGCTTTGTGTTTACACACATTGCATTGATATTAATGGTTTAAGAGAAATTGTAGAAACGTAGCATACAAATTTTTTAAATGGCGAATTCAAGTTACATTTGGATTTTTAATCCAGTAAACATGTAAATGAGAAGGTAATAAAGACATTACCTAGACTCTTCGTTGAGAAGGCACGACTTCCATGTACACAACAAATGATGTTTTCAAATCATTTGGAATAATTTCAACTCCACCAATTAGAGAAATATGACAACTAATGAGCACCAAATGCAAGGTGCTTCAGGTGAGAAAGTGAAACACTAGTGCTTAGGTGGTCTTAGGTTGTCTACAACACTAACAATTGGGTAAAAAATATTTTCCCATGCCATATTTTTTTACTCTATTTTAGTGTGTCTAATTTAGTGGCACACTTGTACACATTGTATCTATGGTGCACCGGTGCACATTGTATCTATAGAGAGAACCACTAGGTATTTCTATTTTACAAAAAAAATGTTTTTTACTATAATTTGGTGTGGTGTAGTATGTTACGCATGGACATGTCTTTGTATTTACAATGCATCGATTGCCCTATTGGAAAAATAAAAAATGGTTATTTTTCAATTGAGGGTAGGATTTTTTTCATATGAAGTGATGTAGTGGATTTTTAAATGCACCAACACATTTATATCATTGCCACTGGTCAAACAGTTTTATCAGAAAAAATAAAATAAATATGTTTTTACAAATTGCATCAAGCTATTTTGACTTTGGTTCTCTTCATAATTAGGTGTGTCGATGTGTCAGTGGTGTTGGCATACCGATGTGATTAAATAGATAGGAAGCATCGTTCATTTTTTGTTTTTTTAATTAAAAGAATCTATGTTTTTATATCTATTATTCAGTGCATTTTACTTCCTCAAGTCCTGGTGCATCTATGTCCTTCACATGCACCTCTAAGTTTTGTCAAGAAAAAAAAAACATATCTTTTGAAATTGCATCGAGTTATTTTGACTTTAGTGCTTGTAATAATTAGGTGCATTGGTGTGTCGGTGCTCTTATTATTTGGGTGCACCGATGTGTTGTGTTATGTAGCACACCGATACATGTTGTATGTATATGCACACCGATTAAAAGCCTTTGCTAAAACCTTCACCTGCTTTCCTCTGCTAATATCATGCACTATAAATGGATAAATGGGCTCTTTTTAGTGAAGGGTAAACCTCTACTAGAAGGTGTTTTCCTTGTAATGATTACAGAGAAAAATGGTCACTACCTTTCCATATGGAACAACATGGATCATGGAAAACAACCATGTGTCCTAGTTGTGCTTACTTAAGTTCAGGAAATTCTCATAGCAATAGTGAACTCAGTGCTGTAGGTAACTTGTGGACATGGTGGGAAAAACAAATACACTGGTCATACTATTTGATTCACATAGGGAATAATTACAGTGGTTAATTACTTGCCCTACCAAACCAAGGATGTAGACATCTTTCTTGTGAAAATACATAAGTATGAGAAAAAAGCTTATTAGTTCTTCAATGTTAGTAGACCTTACATTAAAAATAACTCGGAGTACACGATAGAACATGATCCTAATTACAATGATTCCCAACTTAACCAAATAACAATTATTTCTTTGCTTGTTAACCTTACAAATTTCCTTCCTTAGTTTTTCCATGTCACTACCTATATTCAAGACCTGCAACCAGGCCACATAGAGCTATATTAGGAATATAATGCCTCTTTCAATGCACAACACCAACAACTGTCGTCTTTTGTATCCATGCTCCCAAATGTGTGCATAGAAGTAGAAGAAAGCATGAGCTTTAGTTACAATATGTAGATTGCATATCCACAAATTCCATTGATTGGTCACCTACTAGCTCTTCATCTATAAATGCGTACAATAAAGGGGAAATTTTTTCTATGTCCTTCCCCACCATATTCCCAACAAGGGATACAAATATAAAAGAACCACAAATTAAACAAAATGAAATGTGAGATTATGCTTTGCATCTATATTAATTGAGATACTATGATAATGGATTTGGTAAGCAACCTGGATTCCCCTGTTTCTTATACAACCTTATGATGCGCTAACATATCCAAGCAACAAATATTAAATTTGTGAATAAAAATATTGAGGATAGCTTGGAAACAACTATTTCAGACATTTACGATTGCCTTCAGTTACACACAATAAACTTGTAGAACAACTTATGCACTTTAGCTCAGATCTCCATGGAACAAGATATTCTTGGAATAACTCCAGGAATGAACTAAAAGATATGATTAGACAACTAAGCTATGCGACATTGTTCTTTACACTTTGTACAACAAAGGCCAAATGGCATGATTTACACAAGGTCATGCTCGAAAAAACTCCATCCAATGCAAGTGAGCAATATCACTGGAGAATTCAAAACATTATCATAAGCATACATTTGACATCTTTGTACATGCACCAAAAATTCGCAATCTTCAATCAAGGGGTCTTTGAGAAACACCTCGATGCAAATTAATATTGGTACAGGTTATACATCTAACCCTAATTCCCACTCTCTTTTTAACTACAACACTTGTCTTCATAAACATCTTCTTATAAGTCTTGTTTCTTGCGAGTATGAATGACAACATAAAGGGTCCAACCATATTCATGGTTTCATATGATTGGAAAATGCACTTAATATGAAAACACTTGATTGGGAGAACTTAACTAAGATCAATATTGCAAAGGAACTATTCGATAAATATGTTATAGCTTGGAACCCGCAAGATATTCTCCATAGGAATATCTAGGTCTATAGTTCAATTCTTGACGATCCTTGTATTCCAAGCATGGAAAAGATATTCACATCCAATATACTTTAAGACTATGAGGAACTAGTTTACTATGTTCAATGATGTACAAAATGTAATGAATGTTCATGTTTGGCAAAGGAAGGGTCCACCCTTGAATGTCGATTTAAAGTTCCATGGGATTTGCATAATACATCTACCATGTTCATTGATGATCATGGACATAAAACATACAACCTCACTTGATACGGTGACGAGTTAAACATCCACAACTATGATATACTTCCAATTTGGAGAGCTAATGTTCACTACCAACATGTTCTCTCACATCATGCTTTTTTGAAGTACATTTCAAAGTATGCGTTTAAAATAGAGGCAAAATTAGGAAGCTATCACCATATGCTAACCAAAATCTCCCAAGTTGCAACTCCATAAGTCCCTATTGCAGTTGTAATTCAAAAGTTCTTTACAAAAACCAAGTTAAACATGGCATAAGAGAACAAGAAACACGCCATATGCTACAAAAATTCCCCTACAAATATGTAGTCAATCATTTATTTTTTTGAAGTAGCACACATGATGAAAGTGACACTCTTTCAACAATGAGCTTCATTAATGCATACATGAAACAACCTCTTTCCCTATAACCATTGCCACTTATTGTAGTTGCAATAACTTGGTCCTATGATTCCAATCAGATTAAAATAAAGTTGAATAAAAGGGATTCACCATGATTGTCAGTGTGTTACCTTGATACTTTACAATTCCTTTTGTAGATTTAGATTGCTATGTCAATTTCCGCTGGAGTGAGCTCATGCTCTACAAAACCTTTCACAAAATTCCCAATGACGTTGGTTCCTCCAGTGAAGAAATTATTGCAAATTGGGAACAAATAAAAGCCTCATATAATGCATGCCATGTTGACCAAAGACTCGAATAACCTAAAAGTAATTATTTTGAAGATGAAATGCATGTACAGTCTCCCACAAAATTAGAACCAATATCAAATCCACCCTAACAATAATATCCAACTTAAGGACTTGGACATGCTTGGTCATCATGAATTTTACAACAACCATGATTGGAACCATGCTCATGTCCTTGTACACTTGCAATAGACAACCATATATTTCATAGATTTCAATCACCCAAACCACCAAATTTAACATATTCATTCTTCCATTCCACCTTCTCGACACTCCTTATTCCCCACACAATGCATAACTTTCAACAATGTTCTAACTCACTTTTCAAAAAATGAAAACACCTCTCCACTAAAAATGATAATCCAATGTATTTTTAGCACAAGAAAGTCACACTTAATTAGACACATTAAACAATATATACTACTAGCAACCTCAATCAACAAAATCAATCCCTTGCTACTACTTGCTCTAATTGGTTCCATAGCCTTTAATGTACACATAAGCCTTCAAATACCTACAAAAGAGATGAATCTTCTCGAGGGACTATCACAGGTAATTCTCTAAGAAGAATTGAAGCGTGTTCAGTACACTCTCATTAGCAAGATAAGCTTAATTTTCCTAATATTGTTCAATTCCATTAATGAATGATTGTATGAAGCATTCCTTGCCATAGAAAATCCCCCATTTGGTCAACATTCCCTTATCCTTGTTGGTGAATTGGGCTAGTTGCCACAAACTTTACAATGAATGCAAGAACATCGCATGACAACACACATTGGCGAGGCTTTTACACATACGTCATAATGGACATTATTTTTTGGCAACAAGGTGGCAACCCTTTCCAAGTCAATTTTCAAATACTCTTTTTTAGCATTAGAAATGCAAAGCCTAAATTAGAGGATTGGAACCTTCTCATGTCTAGGACATATTCATTCTTGACTTATAAAGAACAACACATATTTGAAACTTCAATGCATTTATATACAACTAACCATTTGGTTGCATTGCATAATAAACAAATGTTGAAATTGCTAAACATGCCATTTGCATGAAGCAATGCACAACGAAGCATATGACATTTGTCTACCTAGGCAAGATATGACTAGTTAGACACAAAATTCTTGTTATTTAAAGGACAACAAGTGATCCAAACATCCAAATTATGGGTTGCAATTGGCCTTGTTAAGGGAGTTCTTAGAAAATTTATTACAGTTTTCTATAGACCAGAGTCAAAGTACCCATAAATGCCAACTTTTGTTGTTTTCCACATCAACAACTACATTTATCCACCATGGGGTGTTTCCTATCTAGATTATGTGATAATTCTACCTATAATATGGGGGCCTCAATGGCAAGTGCCCCTTCTAATGACATCAGATTTAACAATACATAAATCACAAGTTATGACTTTACATAAGGAAATAATAGATATTCACAACATCAATCATGAAGCTCTAGCCTTTAGTATAATGTCCAGAGTTATGTCCTTAAGCGACCTTCACATTTTCCCAACACTTTAATTTGGAACCTATGCATGAATGAAGGATAATGCACACATCAAATTTTGAAAGCAAGAAGAGGCTTTGCTTCATTCAAAACCTTTGCTGCTATATCTCATGTAGCTCATGGAACTTTAATTATACATTTATTTTTCTAGTAAAAATCAAATTTTATGCCATAGATTGGGTTTTTCTTCAACATCCTCTCTTTGAAATGTAAATCATGATTGTAAATGCATTTATTTAAATACATTTTTATTTTTATTTGCTCCTCTTCTAAATGTGATTTCAATTTATTTCTACTTTTCATACATAATTTAATGCTAGTTAATTTTTCAAAATTTTAATGTGGTTTTTTATGACAAAATATATCATGGGAAATCCCCTTGTTTTAAGGATGGTATCCAATGTAAGTTGCGCGATTACAATTTTGGCAACCTAACTATATAGGGAATCGAGGGAGGCTCACAATAATCTTTTTTATTTTCAAGCAAAAAAAAAGGTACTTTTGTTATTCAAGGTTGAATAAAAAGGTACAATATCCTGTCAAACAGAAATGAAGGTCCAATATATATTATGCAAGTACCGACCGAAGCAATTTAGCATAATCAAAACAAAGTTATGTCTACCAGGAAAAAAAGTCCACCAAATACATGAAGGAACAAGACAAAGGATCCCAAGGATACACAAATTGATGAAACTTAGCCTCCAAAATCTGATGAGAGAAAGCCATGTCATCCAAAATCAAACATTATTTTAGAATATAGACTGAGCCACATGCTTCAGGAGAATTTCCAACCAATTCCTCCCAAACATTGTAGCCCTCCCTCTCAACCAAAACAAAGTTTGAAAGAGTGTCAGCTTTAGTGTTCTGCTCCCTAAAAATATCCTTAATGGAAAGCTCATTTGAAGAGGACATGAGCTCTTTAGTACCACTGCACCAATAATATAGAGAGAAAACTTGTAAAGTACACCTCCTCTTTTCCCAATTCACAATCATCATAAAGTCTCCAAAAAGATTAAGCAATTCAATGCCCATCGTATAAGCAACATGCATCGTATAAGCAACATGTATAAGATACCATAGTGCCATCAACTCTGCCTTCGTATTAGTCCCTTGTCCACAATTTGATCTCAATCTAAAAGCATGATCTTCATTGATTTTTAGAACACAACCAAGACCACATGTACCAGCTTGGGCAACTTTGTCAAAAAAACCATAAGCAGAAAGAGGAGCATGAAAATTAGATAGTTGTCTAGCCTTCTTTTTCTTAATAGTCATAGGAACATAATCCCTATAAAGGATGATGATTCTCATAACACTTACAAAAATATCCAGAGAAGTACCTTAAAAAATAATATGATTCATGGACTTCCAAATGTCCCAGTAGATGAATACCGTAAGGAGTTTGTGAACCATAAATTGTTATACCATAACATAAAATAATAATCAATAGAGTTATTTCCCTGTGATTGTTGAATTTCAGTTGTTCACAAACAACCTTACTATAGGAGCACTTGACAAATATATGATCAATAGACTCATAATCGAATCAATAGAGAGAACAAATCCCAAACCCAATCCAACCACGGTAAATAAGATTGTCCCAAATAAACAAGCAATTTTCTAAAGTAAGCCATGTAAAACATTTCAACTTTTGAATTAAAAACCAACTCCACATCTTACCCAACCAAAACAACACCTAAGACTTGTTAATTTGAATTTCTATAAACATATATTTTCACATTTAAGAACAATTGCTAGCTATTACTAGGGACACAATTTCGTGGAAATAATTTTTGTGACTTTGCTTTTGATATGTAACCTTAATGCCAAACAATACTATTCATGAATTGTTACAACATTTGAATTTTGGTGTATAATTACCGATTGCTTTTTTGTTTTCGTTTTCAATAATTTTCTTTGTATCACTGGTTACCACCTTGACCGGTGCCGATAAAGAAAAGATACCAGTGACAGGGATCAAAATTGAAGTCGTCATTTTCTTTCAAGAGCCTTTTAGCTCGTCATAAAAGGGCAATATTTTTTTTGCTATGCAAATGAAATTAAAAAAAAAAAAAATTTATCAAATACGAAGTAAAGATTATTTTTAATTTTTTCATTTGAAGGGTAGAAAATATTCTTATAATATATTAAACTTTTCAAAATATATCATACTTTTAATATATATATATATATATATTATAACAAAACTATTTAAATTTTGTTAAATAGTAAAAATAATATATGTTTATAGAAAAAACTCAACTTATATAAATATGTTACTAGTATGTTACTAATTTTAAGATACCTAATTTAGTTAAAATAATATATATTTATAGAAAAAAACTCATTACTCTTTTATGAGTATGTTACTAATTTCAAAACACATAATTTAGTTTTTACTAATTTTAAAACATAAAATAAATCTAGTTATTTATGAAGTTATCAACTATTCATTTAACACATTAGCTCACTTTTTTCATAATTTTAGAAAGTGAACTTTCTTAAATCTTTCTTTTTTCCATAATTTTTGGAAAAAAACTTTCTCAAACTTTATTCTTTTTTTTTTGAAAATAGAGTTTTTTCAAAAAAAAAATCATAGTTTTTAGAAACTAAGCTTTCTCATGCTTTATTCTTTTTTTTTGAAATTTTTTATCTCAATATAAATCCAATAACATGCTCATAAGTAAACCCCGGAGTCTGGAGATCCAGAGATCAATTTGCAATTTTTATCCATGGATCAATTCATAGGGTTTCTCATGGCTTGTTCTCATAGCATATGTGTGGAATTTTCATCCACGGATCAATTCGCAACTTCTTGGACACGGTTTCTCACGGCTTGTTTTCATAGCGGTTGATGCACCAGTAAAATGCTCCACTAGTTTCTCACTGCATGTTCTCATAGTTGTTGTTGTACCAATAAAATGCTCCACTAGCACCGTGAATTGCCACACCTCGAAATTGGAAATCAGATTTTGAAGGTTAAGGTTTATT
>LPNX010305478.1:389824-446295 GCA_001517045.1 Pseudotsuga menziesii
AGGTATTGCGGGCTCACCTAGAATTCTTTTTGCAAACCATTATATGTGCTAGGTAAATGCATTTTTAATTTATTTTTAGTTTTTATAAAATTTGACAAACATATCAATTTTTTCATTCAAATCAATAGTTATTAGTTTTGTTTGTAATGTTTTGTAATTTTTTTTATTAATTGGTTTTTGTTTATATTTATATAGATTTGTATTTGAATAGATATTTTTATCAATTTATAATATTTCTATCAAATATTTTTCTTTACTTTTGTTGTGGTTATAAATGCATAAAATGAAAGTGCATAAATTATAGACAAATAAATTGATAACATAAAATTATGTTAATAAAATTTACACAATAAATCTGGATTTCTTTCGCAGTAATTTTAGCTTTGTTTCATATATATTTACAGTAATTGTACAGTAATATGAAAGGAATTTGTTTTATATAAATGTGTGTTTTTGAAAGATTTAATAAATTTTGAAGAGGTATTCCATATTATTAAAGGGAGTATATTATTCAAATGAGTATATTTCATTCTTATGAAAAAAAATATATTTTAATAAATATAAGTTAGTTTTTTTTTTACAATTAATATGTTTTGGTTATGAAATTTTGAATCATTTTTTATTTTCATATGAAAAGAATATTTTTTTAGCTAGTCAATACGAAAGGTTATTAACATATTAACCCTTGGCCTTCAAATTTGATCCCTGCATCCATCCATCCCTTCGAATTTGAGACACAAATATCCTATGTCCATATCAATCTGTCTATAAATCAGATCGATGGGTGTTACCCTCCGCTCCATTTCCCACTGACAGCATTGATTTCTCAGATCGTGTTGCAAAAATAAGATTGGTTGGTGTGGTTGGGAGCGATCGATGAGGCGTTTGCTTCATTCTCTTTGATGAGATGCAACATCTGATCTATCCTCCCACCCATACCAACGCCATCTCCATACTCTCTCTCCCAGCTGCCGATTTGAAGAGAGAAAGGCAAGCTGCCGAATTGAAGAGAGAAAGGCAAAGCAAGGTGCTACTGCAAACCCTACAGCACCGACAAGGAAAGTGATTTTATTGCCCAGGCAGCCAACATGTGGGTTTGACTAAGGATTAACATTCTCACACCCTTCATCACTGAATGGATGATCCCTATTCTCTAAAATCACATCCGCTGTGACTGCACAATGCAGGTTGTCAAGGTATTCCGATTTCTTTTTCCTTTTTCTCTCTTACATTTTTTGTGATAAATTCTTATGTCTAATGATTCACCAGACTTCTATGTTTTTTGCCATTTATTGATTGCAGATTCACAGTTATGTCTCATATTACTGTAATCTTACAACCATATAGGGAATATTGATCAGATTGTAAACGATATATTTTATTTTATGGTTTTTTAACAGAATCTGTGTTTTTTTAAATTAAATTTGCTGTAGCGTTAACGCACCCTCGGCTGTCTCTGTAAGCTTTGTGGCTATTAAGATAGGCGGATTTTACAAACTTCAAACTTTTTCCCTCTGTTTACATCTTATACTCCTTCTCTTTCAAGTTTTTAAACTAGCGAAGCATCCCTAGACTGAACCTCGAGGGACTGTGAAACTCCATATCATGTACAGTGGCTACTACATCCAGGTTAGCACAGTCTGTTTTTTGTACTTCAATACAGCCCTTTCATCAAGCGGGGTATGCCTGTCAAGAGTAGGCCATCGTGGTGGTAAGCACCCAATCTTACCACGCCACAAACTGACGGATGTATTTCCTCCTTTGTTTAATTGATACATGATTTTCTTATCAAGATCCGAGTGCTACTCTACGAACTAGATAATAGTGAATACAGAAACAAAAATGAAACGAGACTTGCTTAGGGGATAACATCGAAAACCTTAAACAAAGAACCCCATTAGAGGTAGGACAACAGTAGTACTCACACAAATTTTTGCACAGCCTTTTCTTTTGAAATGTGCTTTTAGTGTTTTATTAATGAAATAGTATGTTAGAAAAAGGGTGACAAATAGGTAAATATGGTCATCAAGGGTTCATAAAAAAACAAAATGCTCTTGGGCAACTGAATCTGACAGAAATCAACAAGGCTAAATATGGTCATCAAGGGTTCATAAAAAACAGAATGCTTTTGAGCAACTGAATCTGACAGAAATCAACAAGGCTTCTCAAATAGAAAGTTATCTTAAGTAACTGTCAATAAGTCATAATATTAGGTATGCAAATTAAAGTTCAACAGCTTGACAATTATGAAAAATGGAATGGAAGCTGCTTGACAATTATGAAAAATGGAATGGAATCTGCGTGAGATAGATTTTCAAGCTCAATGTTTAGAGCCACTTATTAGGCTCATCATCAGGAGCTCAGTGTTGACATAACATATACCTAAGTATTAATGTCTACGAGTGCCCATAACTGGCAAATGGGGAAGATAGAATATACCTGTTCGCAGTACATAACATGGCAAGTATATGATTATATTTAAGTAACAAGTCTTTTGTATAAGTCCAAACAACAACAATTTACCTTGAGTTTGCTTGCTTGTGCTTCCTCAATTATGGCTTAAAGACTTAAAAAAAAATGACAATTAGGGTGATTTCCTCAAAAAAAAATTGGGTTTGCTTGCTTGTGCTTCCTCAATTATGGCTTAAAGACTTAAACGAAAAAGTGACAAATGAGGTGATTTCTTCTAAAACCTGCTTAGCCTTTAGTGTGTATTTGGGGATGAAGTCATTGACGATTGTGGCAAAGAGTTTGGTCACATTGTGTATATTCACGAGTCTTATAGTGACTGGATTCGTTTTGTTCCTGGGATTTATAACCACGATGGATAATATGAGAGGTCGATGAGCGGAGAAAGCCGAAAAGGATCATGTGATTAGAAAGTTCTGCAATATCAACAATGAAGACCACCAGGCTATGTTTAAGGAATTTAACTTTCAAGCTTTTTATAGCTTGGGATTTTTTAAACTGGTGTTTGAAGATGGCTTGCATAATCATGTGATCAATAAAGAAATTCAAATGATACCTAGTCAGTTTTGGATTGACAATAATAGGAGTTCAAATGATACCTAGGCAGTTTTGGATTGACAATAATAGGTGGCTGGTTGGGGGTGTTGTGCAATGAGGTAGAATAGTTAAACCACTTGTTTGAATCGGCAAGGGTGCATATGGACTTAATCAATGTGAATTTAGGCTGCGAATGGACCCCTTTTATATGCGAAGGAGGTAGCAATGTTTCTTTTTTCTGAGTATGCTCAGGTAAACAATTTGGACTAGCTTGGCTTTTCTAGGTCTATGGGCATCTTTACACGATACTATGAGTTTTGAAAACAAAAATCTTTGGAGGCAGGGATTAAATTTGAAGGGAAAGGTTATATTTTAATATGAAGGGTTAATATGTTAATAACCCTTCGTGATTGACAAGCTAAAAAAAATATTCTTCTCATATGAAAATAAAAAATGATTCAAAATTTCATAACCAAAACATATTAATTGTTAAAAAAAAACTTTAACTTATATCTATCAATTTTTTTTTTTTCATAAGAATGAAATATACTCATTTGAATGATATACTCCCTTTAATAATATGGAATACCTCTTCAAAGATTACTAAGTTTTTCAAAAACACACATTCATATAAAACAAATTCATTTCATATTACTGTACAATTACTGTAAATACATATGAAATAAAGCTAAAATTACTGTGAAAGAAATCCAAATTTATTGTGTAAATTTTATTAACATAATTTTATGTTATCAATTTATTTGTCTATAATTTATGCACTTTCATTTTATGCATTTATAACCACAACAAAAGTAAATAAAAATATTTGATAGAAATATTATAAATTGATAAAAATATCTATTCAAATACAAATCTATATAAATATAAACAAATACCAATTAATAAAAAAAATTATAAAACATTACAAACAAAACTAATAACTATTGATTTGAATGGAAAAATTGATATGTTTGTCAAATTTTATAAAAACTAAAAATAAATTAAAAATGCATTTACGGAGCACATATAATGGTTTGCAAAAAGAATTCTAGATGAGCCTGCAATACCTTTATACTGGACAACACTGAAAACAAATAAAAACATATAAATAAAATAAAAGAAATAATTAAATTTTATTTAAATATATATATATATATATATATATATATATATATATATAATTTAAAATATAAACATGTATTTACTAGTTGCTCACAGGGTACACCCAAAGTGATTTGCTTCAAATGGAAGTCCTACCAATGCCATAGAGATTGCAAATATTATAATTCATTTTAGAAAACCCGAAAACCCTGAATTTAAAGAGGAAATGTTAGATGAAAGAATAACAGAAAGATGCTAATACATAAGATTCAAACAAGAAAGCTATCCAAGATGGAGGAATGATAAATAAACCTTAACCTTCAAAATATGATTTCCAATTTCGAGGTGTGGCAATTCACGGTGCTAGTGGAGCATTTTATTGGTACAACAACAACTATGAGAACATGCACTGAGAAACTAGTGGAGCATTTTACTGGTGCATCAACCGCTATGAGAACAAGCCGTGAGAAACCGTGTCCAAGAAGTTGCGAATTGATCCGTGGATGAAAATTCCACACATTCGCTATGAGAAAATGCCATGAGAAACCTTGTGAATTGATCCATGGATGAAGATTGCGAATTGATTTGTGGATCTCTAGACTCCGGGGTTTACTTATGAGCCTGTTATTGGATTTATATTGAGATAAAGTTAAAAAAAAAAAAGAATAAAGCATAAGAAAGCTTACTTTCTAAAAACTATGATTTTTTTTAAAAAAAAAAGCTCTATTTAAAAAAAAAAGAATAAAGTTTGAGAAAGTTTTTTTTCCAAAAATTATGGAAAAAAGAAAGATTTAAGAAAGTTCACTTTCTAAAATTATGAAAAAAGTTAGCTAATGTGTTAAATAAATAGTTGATAACTTCATAAATAACTAGATTTATTTTATGTTTTAAAATTAGTAAAAACTAAATTATGTGTTTTGAAATTAGTAACATACTCATAAAAGAGTAATGAGTTTTTTTTCTATAAATATATATTATTTTAACTAAATTATGTATCTTAAAATTAGTAACATACTAGTAACATATTTATACAAGTTGAGTTTTTTCTATAAACATATATTATTTTTACTATTTAACAAAATTTAAATAGTTTTGTTATAATATATATATATATTAAAAGTATGATATATTTTGAAAAGTTTAGTATATTATAGGAATATTTTCTATTCTTCAAATGAAAAAATAAAAAATAATCTTTACTTCGTATTTGATAAGTATTTTTTTTTTAAATTTCATTTACATAGCAAAAAAAAATATTGCCCTTCTATGACAAGCTAGAAGGCTCTTGAAGGGCAATGAATACTTCAATTTTGATGCCTGATTGGAGGTGTATATGGACTGGGAAAAAGCGTCTAAAGCTGCCAAAACAAAATAGTTTGGAGAAACAATGGACTCTCTCTTTAGGAACTTTGGTTTCATATATGCGAGAAAGCTTGGTTTTAAATATTTGTTGTATATTTCAAACCAAAAGAGTGGTCTATAGAAAAATATTAATTGGTATGGGTGAGAGGGTCAGCGTCTAACTGAGGCTAGTTTAGAGGGTCCAAAAGTAGATCACTGCAGGATCCCTGGACATTTGTACTTATTGGCCAACATAGTTAACCACGTCAGGTCCTTCAACCAAATGATTATAAAAACAGGCTTGCCTACCTAAATGAGAGAAATGCTTGGTGCAATTGAGGAGGACCATCATTTTGTTTTCTAAGGTAAAAGTGAATATTACTGAAAAGAAATACAAATAAGAAACAATCACATGGAGATCAAGAAATGAATGCTGAAACTCATTGGTCAACACATAGCCACAATAGTTCCTCTAACAAAACGAAAGTATTGTCTACCTGGATGAGAGAAATGCTTGGTGCAATTGAGGGTGACCATCACTTTGTATTTTTACTAGAATTTTGGGGTGGAATACCATCTATGCTTTTTCATATACCGACTAGAATGAGACAAGTGTACTGTCCAGATTGATTATATGGTAGTCGTCCAAGATTAAACGAGAATGAGACAAGTGTATTGTCTAGATTGATTATATGAGTGTCGTCTAAAATTAATAATTAATAATTAAAAAAAAAATTAATTGACATGTGATAAGTAGAGTTAGTGATAGTTGTAAAAATTAAAATTAATCTTGAACTATTAGATTATTAGATACAACTACTAACTTAACTCCATCGATTATTAGATACAACTATTAGCTTAACACAAATGTGTCTAGAACTATTAGCTTAACTTCAACTCTAATCAAAGTTATATTGGATAACTATTAGCTTAACTATTATATGCAACTATTATGATAACTCCAATGATTCTACAACTATTAGCTTAACTACAACTCTAATTACTTACGGCTTAGTCCAAGTGCATTTGGCATCTATGAGTCTAGCTAATGTGCAGTCATGTAAGAGTCGAACTCCAAATAAAATAGTTCGAACTCTTAATAAATTCCTCTGAACTAGTGTGATAAATGCACTTAGAGGCATGATATTGTGCAACTCATGTGACACTTGAACTCCACCTACCAATTGGGATTCTACTTAATGTGCATAAGGCTTACTCAAACTCCATTTGGAAGCTAGAAGTCATGATACTCATAGCTCTTTTATTAACTACAATAGATTTATATTAGCTTAACTATTAGATACAACTATTATCTTAACTCCAATGATTTTACAACTATTAGCTTAACTTCAATTCTAATTACTTACGACTTAGTCCTAGTGCATTTGGCATCTAGGAGTCTAGCTAATGTGCAATCATGTAAGAGTGGAACTCCTAATAAAATAGTTCGAACTCCTAATAAATTCCTCTGAACTCATGTGATAACTACACTTAGTAGCATGGTATTGTGCAACTCATGTGACACTCGAACTCCACCTACCAATTGGGAGTTTAGTTAATGTGCATAAGGCTTAGTCAGTATAACTCAGAGCTCTTTTATTAACCACAATAGATTTTTATTAACTTTTAAATTAACTATTAATCATTTGAACTTCTCATAAACAATTATACAAAATAAAAAATAGCTCATGTGATAAGTGAACTTAATGGCATGGTAATGTGTAGTCCATGTGATAGTTGAACTCCATCTAGGAGCTCGAATTCAAGTTAATTAGTCAAACTGCATTTTAAAGTTGGGAGTTGAAGTAAAGTGCACTTCGTGTGATAGTATAATTCCTAATAAAATCCTCTGAACTCCTAATAAATTCCTCTTAACTCATGTGATAACTACACTTAGTGGCATGGTAATGTGCAACTGATGTGACACTCGGACTCCACCTACCAATTGTGAGTCCAGTTAACGTGCATAAGGCTTAGTCCAACTCCATTTGGAAGCTAGAATTCAGGATAACTAGAAGCTCTTTTATTAACTACAATAGATTTATATTAACTTTTAAATTAACTATTGAATACAACTATTAGCTTAACTCCAACATGATGATACAACTATGAGCTTAACAAACACAACTTAAGTGTTTTTTATGTTAGATTAACTATTAGATACAAGTAATTGACACATTTTTTAGGAAAAAAAATTATAACTATTAGGTTAAGTCCAATGATGATACAACTTTAACTTAACTTCAACTCCAATCACAAATTTTAATTGAAGTGCAATGGTTGATATATTAAATTTTAAATTAACTATTAGATATAATTATTAGTTTAAATCCAATGATTCTAAAACTATTAGCTTAACTTTAACTTTAATCGCAATTATATTGGATAACTATTAGGTTAACTATTAGCTTAACTCCAATCATGATACAACTATTAAATTAATTTCACTAGGCATATTCCAAACATATTAATCTTATTAATATAGTTGTTGCTAATAAAGTAAAAATGAATATTACTGAAAATAAATACAAATTAAAAAAAATGTTAAAACATTTCATACTTGATCAAAATCAATTTAATCACAGGGATAAGGGATAGGGATAAGGAATACTGCACTGAATGTATTCATGCCTTCCCGAATTGAGAAGCATGAAATGGTTACATAGGTATAATGAGATGCATGAGTATGAAATTTCTATGGTACGGGATCTCTTTCCTCTGCTTGGATACGCAATGGAGTTGTGTCCTTGGGTATATCTTGGATCTTTCCTGGAACTTCATATAATAGCAAGGATTTGTATTAGATCCATTCGATTCATGCCTTCCGAATTGAGAAGCATGAAATGGTTACATAGGCATAATGAGATGCATGAGTATGAAATTTCTATGGTACGGGATCTCTTTCCTCTGCTTGGATAGGCAACGGAGTTCTGTCCTTGGGTATATCTTGGATCTTTCCTGGAACTTCATATAACAGCAAGGATTTGTATTCGATCCATTCGAGATACATCAAATCATTCATTCTCATACACACGGAGTTTCCAATCATGCTGTATCCTTTTCCGAAAAAACAAAAAACAAAAAACAAAAAGAATACTATAGTTAAAACAATTTTCACAGCAATTTCTAACAACTAAACAACTGAATATATGGAATTGGATTTGATCTGTGCCATACACCACCTGTTCATATATTTCTTATGTTCAAATATCTCTATCTTTAGATTTTTTTAGCAACTTTTTAAAATTTCTATTCTTTCAATAATTTGTAGGTATGAAACTTCTTTAGATTTTTTTTAAGCAACTTTTTAAAATTTCTATTCTTTCAATAATTTGTAGGTATGAAACTTATGTACAAATAAAAAAAAATACTATTGATTATTTCCAATTTCACTAAATGTGTCATCCCAAATGACAAGGACATTGACAGGGTTTGCATACAAGAACAATGAATTATAACCAACAACACGACAGCAAATTTAACTGGTTAGAATGGTAGCTGCTTATAAATGAAATTTAATATAGAACCGATATAACATGTTTATCTGGTATCTGCATGAAACTAGTGAGTCAAACTCTCCAAAATTCACCAAATAATTTCTTTAAAAAGCCAGACTTAATGATAACAACCACCTGGCTGATAAAATATAACCATAAAGGTTAATTTTAATAGAGTCCAAGTCGTCTACTCTGATATTTAACAGGAAGGAATAAATAACGTAGTTTAATTATTGGATGGGGAGGAATTCCTAAAAATTTACTCGACTTTATTCCCGTTAGAGATGGCGTAACCAATTAAAGAATACAAATACTTAGGAGAATGTCTGACTCACTACTAAAGATTGTAGTTCAACCCTACGGATTTATTCCAATCCCTGTTCATGAAAGTCCAAGACTCCAGCCATGTTAAATGTGCACTGCAATGTCACGGATTAGAATATAGTTATTTAGGTGTTGATAGGACAGCTATCACATTTCAGAGCGTATATTGCTGTAAACTAACCTTCACTATTACTTCTACTAATGAGATTCCAGTGGTTGTCTTGCGGCTTGTTCCTTTACCTTCCGTCCATGGGGCACTACACTCATTTCACGTTTTGAACAGTTGAGAGACTATTTGTTCTAACAACAGTACTAAAACCTGCATTAGCTGTTCTGATGAAGCTTGGACTGACATCCACTAACAGAAGAATCTCTTTGCTCTTACCCTACTGCGGGCTGCAATTCTATCTTACCAGCATTTGTTTGATAATGATCAGGTAGACCACTGATGAAGTCACTGATGAAGTTATGTGCATTTGTAGTCTTTGCATATTAAATGTTTGAACGTAGATGGTTGTTGCAAAATAAGCAGGGCCGTGTTGCGCTAGAACAATAAGCTGTATCAAGGACCTAACATTCAGTTTCATAAAATCTTTCCCATCTGATTTCTGACCCTGATATTGGACCATAAAACCTCATTCAGAGGGCTACCATTGAACTCTTGTTTGAGCCACTTGCACCAACTGCAACAAGGCTTGTGCTTATTTGAGTTTGCAAATTCGAGTCCTCAAGTATTAGTAATGTTTGGGTGAACAAGATAGCTATGCTTCGCATGTTCCATTTCTATACTCCTTTTCATGGATGTTTTTTTTAAACCATGGGAACTTAGCAACCTCCCAATGGTATATCCAACAGTCCGCAAGCTAGATATGCCAGTACCTGTGACTCAGCAGGGGTTGAGGCGTCCCAAATCCCATCGGGGCGAGCCTCTATCGCAAGGGTCACCTACCCTTTGAGCCTTCTCACATGGGCCAATGAGCAACCCTACCCCTCGTTGGTTTTGAACCTATGACCTCCGCGGAGAAGAGTTGACACAGTAAGTACAAAGAAAAAGATATTTTTTTATGGAAAAATAAAAATCCATTGTTCTTAGTGTAGTGAGTTCACTTGAGATACTCTATAGCTCAGTATGGGGGAGATGTCATGTAACGTACATATGTGGCAACAAATGTTCTCTAGCGATAGAAGATTTAAAATTTAGAAGTGAAGGAAAAAAGCATTTGCACTAATAATATGTTTATGATGTACACTCAGGTTTTGGAGGTTCCATGCAACTAACTCTTGAGTTTGCATTGGAACACCATGGATTGGAAACTTGTGTGTATGAGAATGAAACTTGCCAAAGGATGTAATAATTGGTAATTGGATGGGGGAGATTTTCTTTTTGTAAGGCGGGGGGTTGGAAATTATGATGGGATCGGTTGTATAAATTCCCAATCTCAATGGAGGAATCATGATTTTATGGAATTAACAAGCCTGCGATTGTTGTTATAGAGGATTGAATGGCACTTGGCTTTGTGTATTTTGTAATTAATTAATCTTGAGATCTCTATGTCTAATCAAATGGAAAACTAAATGTTAGATTTAAAATCAATCGCATGATTAGAGTATGTAGCTACCAAAATAGTTGTAAGAAAATAGAAGATAATTTAACCTCATTTGTATTAATATTCTTGGAGGAATTTCTAAGGGAAAAAATGCTCTTTTATAGTACGAATCATGCAAATTGACGTATTGAAACAATTATAGGACATCACAATTACGATGGAAGCCTAAACCAAACATGATCATTAGATATCCCTAATGGGTGATTGCTAAGCTGTCTTTGTGTCAACTTTTTTTTTTGTTGGAGGTTGAGAATTTGATGAGGGGGAATCTCATGCACGAGAAAAATATGGTTGTGAGTTTTGTGCTCTAGAGAAATCCCAGGTCATGAAATCTCACTAATGATTTCAACAAAGGAGGTACGGAGAATGGATAGATATAATTATCTACTTGCCATTTTGGAGGATTCTTTGGATGAATGACAATTTTTTTGTGTCCTCACTACCTAATTTTGGGATTTTAGTCAAGGATGATAATCTTGTTTTGGGGGTCCAAAACATTGCCCACAATAGACCATTAGATTTGGATAGCCTATAGATTATGGATGTGATGAGGCTACATATGACAGATTTGATTGCACAGACTTTTAAGGGTTGTTAAATTGATGACTAAGAGGATCATCAACATTGGAAAAGAGGACCTCAAGACGTCCTTGGCCTTTATGTTCTATATATTGTGCCAAGAGGCGCTCTATAGCCCAGTATGGGGGAGATCTTGTAACGTTACGTAACGTTACTTTTATTAATAAAACATAATTTTTTTTAATTATAGGCCAAAATAAATGTCGGCCAGAAAAAAATTCTAGTATGGGGTAGATGTTGTAATGTTCCTACCTAACAAAACAATAAAAAGTAAAAATTTAATTATCCGTAAAAAAAGATGTGGGTTAGGAAAAAAACACATATGGGGGAGATGTTGTAATGTTCCTACTTAACAAAATAATAAAAAATAACAAATTGAATTATCCGCAAAAAAATGTTGGCCTTACACATGGTTTTAAAACCATGTGCAAGGCCTTCTAAACAACCCATGGTTTTACTATACATGGTTTACGAGGGCCTTGCAGATGGTTTTAAAACCATGTGCAAGGCCTCTAAACAACCCATGGTTTTATTGTACATGGTTTAGGAGGGCCTTGCAGACCATGTGCAAGGTCTCCTAAACAACCCATCGTTGTAGGAGGGCCTTGCATATGGTTTTAAAACCATGTATGAGGAAATGTTGTAATGTTTGTTTCTAACAAAATAAAAAATAATAAAAAATTGTTATATGTCGGCATAAATAATATTATATATTAATAATAAAAATATTATATGTGGAACTTAAATAAAAAAGACGCGTCTTTTGGTTTAAATCAAATCGATGGATACCTAAGAAGAGGTTTGCACCTCGAGAGATTTGATCCCTCTTGGCGCTTGATAGAACCTATAATTTGGATCTACGCTGGTTCATTCACCAAAGAGGAGCCTAGAGAAACAAAAAATGACATCTTAGTCAATGCAAACAAGCTTCTCTTCCATTGGAAAAATTAGTTGAGGGTTCTTTGAAAGGCTTGTTGAAGTCATCTATCTAGAAAGACTCAGAGATTGGAGCGAACAATTTAGATGCATTAGAGGTGAAGTGTGAGGTGCCTATGCCGATTTCTCAATCTGTTCTTGCATCCTAGTCTTTAGAGGAGTATTCTATTGAAAAATATGTGCCCTTTCTCTCAGTGATTCAAACTCTTGTTCTCCTTGACAAGGCATTGAGTAAAGTGGGAGAAGAGGATTTCCTCGAAGGATTTTGATTTGTAAGTAAGAATATGAATCGTAGCCAGGATTCTACATATTGGAGTACAAAATAGGCTTGAGGTTATTTCCAAATCAAAAGGGAAAAAAGTAGTGAAGAAGAGCAACACACAAGTGAGGATGAAACTAGGGGAGGACATAAGGATAGAATAGGTTGTCGAGTACATGGGGAAGAATTTAATGGGGAGATTTTAGGGAATAAATCTCAACAACAAGAGCTTGAATGATTGGTTATAGAAGTGGTGGTCTCCTATTTTAGGTTATGGGCCTATTTCCATATTCAGGCATGGCATTGGCTAGGTTTCATATTTCATAATGAGGTGGATGCACAAATATTTTGAAGGGAATATGGTTTGGGGACTCTTCATATTTATCTTTAAGGCCATGGTCTATCTATTTCAACCCCATAATTAATATGTTAAGCAAAAAGTTTGTTTCATGTCAAGTTTCTAGACCTCCCTATCGAATTATGATCAAAGAAAGTAATTAGGGATTTAGGAGTATCTCTTAGCAAAGTTCTAGAAGTGGATATGCCATTTCAATCCAGCCCCTTTTGGATTGTAGCTCAAGTGTTGGTGGAAATCGACTTGGTTGGTGGTCTTGCAAATACACTGGAAATTGTAGTTGCAATTAATGTTGAATCACTGTAAAATTCCATTTGTTGTGCCTATTGGCATTTATATGGCCATGAGCTAGTAGATTTTCCTCATGACAAATTAAATATGGCATTATGCCATATTTCATAATGGTTTTGAAGATGAATAGTATGATATATTAAGGCTAATAATGGAGTAGATTATGGAATAGAATTGAGGTTGATTGTGGAGCAAATTTGAAGTAGATTATGGAGCATATATGAGGAAGATTTTGGATAAGGTTTAAAGCAGATTATGGAGCGGATATTAGGCTAATTATGTAACATATTTGAAGCTAGATTATTTGGTAACTTGGTGCTTACATATTGTTGAGTTGGTGCCCAGTTGAGGAGATTGGTGTCTCCAGTAGGTTGGTGCCTACATCTTGTTGTGTTGGTGCTCAGTTGAAGATATTGGTGTCTCCAGTAGGTTTGTGCCTACATACATTTATAAGTTTTTATGGTTTTCTCTTGGAATAGTTTCCACATTAAATTATAAGTGATATGATTGTGTTTGAATGTGTTTACTATTTCATAATCAATGAATGATTAATGAATGGTTGTGTAAAGTAAAAAGAATGTTTATATTGATTCACCCCCCTCTCAACATAAGCATAAGTTCAATAATTGGTATTAGAGTGTATTCCTTCAGAAATAGTTTAACCACTATGATTGTAGATCTTTAGCACATACGGATTGTGAAGAATTTTGTATGTGCATAGACAAAGCTCCTTTGTTGGATGGAACAAAATATACAATATGGTGTATGAGAATGAAGATATATTTGATGGCCCTTGGGTATGATATATGGGATTCAATAATAATAGGTTATACATCCCCAAAAACTCCATCAACAGACACAATTCAAAAAGAATGAAAAGAAAACAATACAAAGCAATGGATGACAACTTGAATGCCCTATCAGTTTCTTTGATTATCAAGGTAAAGAAGTGCACATAAACTAAAAAAACTTGGGACAAGCTAAATATATTTATGAAGAAATATCACCCTTCATGGCCATGGATACAAAGCCTATTGAAGAAAAAAATGAAGATAATTAGAAAGAAAAGTTATATTCAAAAGAAGAAGACATTGATGAAGAAAATGAAGAAAATTACAAAGAAAAATTAAATTTAGAAGAAAAACCTCTCTTCATGGACATGGATACGATATGAAATACAAAAGGAAGGATCATGATCTAGATGAAACAGAGAAGACAACTCACTACAAAAAATATCGTATAGCAAAGGTTTATAGTGTTACAAGATTGACAAAAATTACCAAAAAAACCTTTGCTACAACCTCAACCAATGGTATTGGATGGTTAGGTGGAGGTTTTTACAGAAATCTATTATAACTAAAAAAAACTCGACGTCGGAGGCTTTAGCGGAGGAATTTTTCCAATGTGCTTGATTCAAATGAACTTACCGATGCGTACTAAAATGATTTAGTGCGTATTAATTTAAAAAGCGCCAGCGTATTTTAATTTAGAAAGCATTGGTTGTATAAATATCTTAATGACATCGATGCTCTATAACTTTATGTGTATCGATGCACTATAAGCAACATCACATCGATGCTTATGTCATTTTATAACGCACCAATGAAGTTCACTGGGACATCAAATTTTGTTGCATTTTTACATTAGAGTGCAGTTACATTGTCACTTTGGTGTGTTGTTATATTGAAAGAACCAATGCATACAAATAATAAAACTGCATCAGGGCATATAATGCCCACTATGTTGCACTAAAGTGATGGTATTTTAAAAGCATTGGTATTTACAGTTACACTCAATCATTTACTATACTGGTGCCATTTTTACTTAAATGCATAGGTGTTGTTAAAACAATTAAAAGCATTGGTAAAAATGGTCTCATTTGTGACTGGTGACCGTTGACTATCATAAAAATTACAATGCACTAATGTATCTATATTTCTATTTTATTTTTTTAATCCATTATTCATTATAAATTAAAATCATTTTTATGATAGCATTCATATAATTTGAATTTAAATTATTGCGTTTGGATTAATTTGTTCTATCATTAGATTTTGTATTTGTTCATTTTAATATTTAATCATTCATATATTTAATCAAGTATTATTTCACAACAACATTGGATAATGTAATAAAATAACAAACTTATTGTTTATATATGAATAAGAGGCCCTTTGTCATACAAAATGAGACAACTTAAAGGTCCACAATAATCAAAATACCAATATGTAATTTTTATAATTATTGATAACTCATTGACTTTCAATTGAGAGGCTATGTCCAATACATTCTACAAAATGTTTGATTTTCATAGACAATTATTTCAAAACATACAAAAATTTGCATTAATGTCCAATTATATTGATCACCATTCTTCGTTGGAACAGTTGTCAGTGCTCTAGCTACTTGCATGACTTGGGTTATTTCGTCGAATGTTTTGTTGATTTCCTTGATTGTGTTCCTTCTCTTCAGCTTCAATTAACAAACATAAAAATAAAGTGTAATGAATGTATCTACATTGATGAGCATAATTCAAAACTATATAATATACATGATTATGTAAATTGAAAAGTGTACCATAGAAAGAATTGAGTCTTAAATAGTACACATTCTTTCAAAGTGATGTCTCATGCCTTCTCTCGACAAATCTTTTGTTAGCTCCACTCCATACTTTGCTTCTTGCAAGTTTTATACCTCGTCACAGATCATAGATTTGATATAAAGTTATTTTGTTTTTCCATTAATTATAAAATGAGAGAAAGTAAAACAACATAGATACTTACAAATTTCATGGTTAATTTTTAAGAATCCAACATATACTCACAACCCATACTTGACCAATTGCTAATAAATTCTTTTGATGACACTTCTTTGTATGTAAGAACATGTTTGAATACATCCAAGCATGGGTGTAAAAAAAAAAGATCATAACCAATTTGAAATCTTAAGTTACAAGAAAAATTCACAATTACTCACAAATTTTGTTAACAACCGTTTTCTTCATTGTCGTCATGTTTTCTATGTTGAATGGGTTCCATTTTGTTTTCTTTTCTACAACACAACAATTGGAAATTAATATTTAATGCTAAATTAATTAATTATATGTACATAAAAGAAAATTCAATGATCACATACATTTGAAGTACATTGTATATTTATTTTGGACATCCTTAATGGCAAATTTTGGATATCATTTTATTCGTCCTTTAGAAATTTCATAATCTTTTTGAAAAAATAAAATGACATTAGACTCTTATGAAAAATAAATATAGAAAAATTAATATTAATAAATGAATGTTTTGTAGTAGAGTATACATATTCTAGAAAAAAAATGTTTAGGGATAGTGCATTTTCAATGAATTTTTGTTGTTGTATGTAAATGTTATTACAAGTCTAACATGTCTTATTGACCATTACTCAAAAAATGATTCTGTTAGTTTAAATATAACATGATTCTTGGAGTTATTAAATGGAAAGTATGTATATACGTTTTGTCCATTATATCCCTCATAATTTTATACAAAATTTCCCATCTTGATGAGCCAAGGATCAATTCATCATCATTTATGCTTTTCATCATTTTTATTTTCTTAGGACATCATTCCATTCCTTTTCTATTAGTCCCCACAAAAAATTCAACAAATGTGAAATAGAATATAAAAATAAGTTTGTAAAAAATGTATTTTTATGTTGGGTGATGTGACAACTAGCGCGCTTATAATATATGCGAGCCTCGATGCATTTGTGGTAAATGGGAGCATAGATGGATATAATTTGCAAAGAGCATGGAGTAGTCATGAAATACTCAAAATCAATTATTTTGTATTGTGTTTTTCGATCTTTTGTACATTTTAAAGATTTTAGTGCACCAGTGCGTTATAATATAAAAACGCATTGATGGTGATAATTTTGAAAAATGCACACACACACATATATATATACGCTATCAAACACAACATATTTGTTTGCAAATGTTTAGCATCATGCATATGTGTTTGATATGCATAAATGCACTTGATAGTTTCAGATGCATTGGTGCACTATATTTATTAAAATGCACTGAATGTGTTAAAAATCCCTATGAGTGTATGTTTGAACTTATAATGCTATATTCATCTCAAATGTTCTTTTATGATGCAGCCACATCAATTATAGTACTTCATAGTATACACATGCTGCTTAAACTCGCCATATTTTAAAGAATGATTTCAAACTTATATTGAAAGTTAGATTGTGAGAAGGTTGGGCCAAACTTTATTTTAGGAATGTAGACATGTATTAATGGTTGATTTGGCTGAAATGTAGGGATAATAAGTTATAATATCAATTGGCCAACTCTTGAAATTCCAGCTCATTCTATATTGTTCAAAGCTCATCAAATGCTCTCTTTCTATCTCTAGTAAGTTCAGATTTTATTTATATTCTTATTGTCTAATTGACTTTATGTTATATATCCATGTGAATCTATATAACAATGCATTCAATTTTGCAGGATCTTGATTCAGGATCGAGTTTGGACGCATAAGATATTCCATTAGTTGAAAAACGCCACAAGCTTTATCAAGAGAAAGATATCGTAAGCAATTGGTATATGAAAATGGATAGTCTCTTTACCTTGGAAATTATAACAAGCCATCTTCTAGACACAATCTTGGGATTTTGATGGTAATTCATCGTGAGTATGATCTATTTTATGACACCCCAATAGTATATGGATGTTCAAAATTTCAATGGTTGAATGAGAACCCTCGACATGTCACACTCACCCATTATAGAAATGATCGACTACCCAATGTTGATATTCTTATACCTCCTACTACAATAAAAACATCCAATAGGTACTATAAAAAATACACACAGAAACATTTCTTTATGCTCATTTTTTAAAAAGTTGGAAGTCAAAACAACTATGATGCATTCTAAATTGACCAACCCCCCTTCTTTTGTTCAGTCAATCAAAATTTCTAGTGATCCAAACTAAGATATCAATACCTCCCAAAACATCTCTACTAGGAGCTATAAAAAGTTATATGAGTATATAGTAAAAATATCCAAATACACACTAAGGTCAATCCAATTGTTGGAGGGTAGTGATGAGTCCTCTCTTTCTGTGCATTTGCAAAGTAAATATCAAACTTTTTACAAAAGCACTTTGCACGGTACTTGGTCGTCTTCTCTACATGTGCCAAATGTTGGAACTGAGTTCTCCTTTTATGGTAATAATTTAATAATTGTCAATTCTAAGATAGATGTTGTAAATATTGGGTTGTTTATCATTTTACATGCACTCATTCCTCCCAAAAAATCAGTGGCACTTATGTCATTTTGCAATCCTCTTTATTTTCAGTTTGATTACTAGAATATTATTAAATAGAAACACAACATTTCTATGTATAGTATGTGCATGAATGGTTATGCTTTTGGAAACTTTAAGGCCCAGAGCCTATTATTTATCGATGGTCATCCACGTACTCTTAAGAACATTGCATAGTTCCTAAATAGTTTTAGGTGCTCTTTATTTTATGCAAATTGTTCATTTGAGAAACAATCCAATGACTACGAGTTCTTTATAAAAAGGAAAGCATCTATATTTTTTGTTATGTATGAAATACACATTTTGTCTCTTGGTGACGAGTTTTTAATAAAATATAAATTTCGTATACCACAAACCACTTGTCAAAGACACTTTGCGTGGAGACTGTCATGTCCCCATCTATCAATCTGACCAACAAAAAGGGACATGAACGAAAATTTTCATCTAAATTTTTCCCCAAAGCAATATTATGAATTCATAACATTTAAATGTGTGTGTAAATGCATAATCGAAATACAAATCGGAAATAAAATCTATCCATACACATGTAGCATGCATATACAAGCATAATCATCACAGGCATCAAATAAAAATATTGCATATTCAAATACAAGAAAATACTCATCTTTCAACAAAGAAGATCCAAGCAACTAGCTATGTAAGAGCGATTTTCCACCCAATTGTAGGCACTCTGTCCAACATATACTCTTTTTGTTGAAGGCCATCCTGAATCTGGACTATGAAAGACCACCAGGGCGAAGGAAACACCTACAAAATTCTTTCTCATTCCACAACTCATATGCCCCTTATGCTTAGCCAAATGCTCATTCAAAGCTCTAAAGGGATCTCACACAGCCATCACAACCATGGCACTCCTTCCCACTGCCCCAAACAACACAAATAAGGCATCCCTTCACTGATCCATAGTTCCTTCAGGAATCCAACCCTCACAATGCTTGCGTTTGTGTGCAGTAAGATTCAAATATATTATATGTTGTTGGAGAACCTCTTGTAGCATTAGATCATGACTTCTCAAGCCTTTTTAAGTAGTAAAACTCTACGGGAAAAGGTTCCTATCTTACCCAACCTTTATGTTTACCTACAACCATATTTTTCCGTTGGAATCTATAGCCCTATCTCTAAATTCAAATTTATGGGTTATACATGGTCTGTTAATGGCCATGAACATCAATGGGGAGCTCTACATAGTATAGATATACATGAGAAAATGAGTTTGGACTCCAAATAAAATGAGATGATGGTGAAAATGAAACTAACATAAATTTTGACCATAGAAGAAAATGACTCTTGATTACTGTAGAACTGACTTTTGACATTTGACAGAACTGTCACAATAGTTGATTCACCCCCATTGTTTAATAATATACATGAGGTGACTTTTCCCACCAACTTAAAACATGCATTCAATGATTGGATTTAAAAAACAAAAGGAGGTAATTGGCATATTTAAAGAACATGGTAGAAATTGGATGGGTTCTAAGTTTGACACTTGGCAATAGAGGATGTAGTCTCCCATAGACCCCCTTTCATCTTCCCCTCTGGCGTAATCATAGCCCCTCCAATTATTTTTACACAACCTATATTGGACCATTATATTATTTTCCCGCATAATATTTACCTAGATTTTACATCATCATGACAAGCCAACCACATGGTCCATATAGATATTTTCATTTCACATATGCTTAGTCATTCACTAGTCGTGCCTTGGCCTTGAGATCCATGGTAAGAATTCATATTAGCACATTTACATCATTTTACATAGTCTACTTCAATACATTACAAGGGTCAAACTAGGGGTATTATAGGGACTACCTTTAGACACCCCCTTGGGGTGTCAGACCAAAAACATTAATTAATTGTATTTTTTTCAATGGGATTAATGTTAATGTTTTTTTTTCCTTGGAAAAAAAGCATAATTTTATATCATCCCGAGAGAAACAAAATTACATTTTGTAGATATACATTTCTGCATATATGTGTAATAATATAAATATCACCAAAATATCACCAAAGTATGAGCTATTATTTTCAGTCTCATAGCATACACAAATAAATGGAAACATACTATCAGCAAACATAGACCACCAAAATAGAAGGAGGTTCTAAAAATTGTCCAGGTGAAACACACTCAAAGAGTTTTCCGGTTCCAATAATTTTGCATAAAAACTATATTTTTTCCCTAAAAGATAGACCCATATCTATCCCAGAATAAATTTCTGCCCGCTGCTAGCAATAAAGAAGGCTGTCGCATCCAAAAACACAGGACCGACCTTCCCCATCACAAAATACTGATAAGTAAAATCTATAGTAAAGTGAAACAACTGAAAAATAAAGTTTTGAATACCCACAACAAAGTTTAATTTTGTGCTTCCACCTCTATAAAAGGCCGATGGAAATATTCATAGACAATATTATCTAACCGTTCTTTAATATTCCATAGGCACATAGCCAATTGGAGCCCCTCCTTCGAGGTCAAGTTTGCTTGGCTGTTGTTTTCCCTGTAAACATGTTTGGCATGAGAACGAGTCAAATGTGTCTATGACTGCCAAAATAGATAACAAAATGTTTTCAAGCCTTAAATCTCTGCATTGTTGAATCCTCTTGATCCAATTTATCACGTTTAATGAATCACCAAATATCTTTAAGGTTCTATACCCCTTCTCTGTTGCATAAATGAGTAGAAGTTTTAGACTAAGGAGTTTGTTACTACCCTCCCCCAATCTTGCTATCAACTCAAAAGAATGATTTTCTACTAGAAGCAGAATCACTCCTCCCCCACATAAGTTGTTTTGTGAAGCTCCATCAAAGAAACCCCAGGGAGCTATTCTATCAATATTAAGTGCCAAAACCTCCCTCTGCTTTTTCGCCCTGATGTGTGGTGGAAAGGTATGTACAATCCCATAGGCCAAGCTTGCAGTGATAGCTAGAGTGCAAACTTTTTCATTAAAAACAATGTTGTTCCATGCCAACCATACACCCCAGGTCACCAACAAAGGAAGGGCTTTCCTCACATCCAAATTTTCATACCTCCTCCAATTTTCCCAAGCTAAAAGGACTGATGTCCCTTCCCATTTGCATTCTGGTCCCAAACCGAAGATCTTCACACATTCCTTCCATACCTCTAGACAGTATGGGCATTTTAAAAAAAGCATGAGACACATATTCCCTGTCTTCCCTGCATAATGAACACCACCCAGGACCTTGAAATCCTCTCTTTTGAAGATTATCCCAACTTGGAACCTTATTTTCTAAAACACACCACAGAAAAAGCCTTGTTTTGGGAGGACTATGAATCTTCCATAATGTCTTCCACCACCAGAACAGCCCTCTCTCAAGCCCAAAAGCACCGAGTTTTAAGTATCCCTCCTTTGGGGTATATTTCCCACCTGGAGCACAATCCCAAATGAGTTCATCATCTTTATCCCACAGCTGTACCTGGAAAAGGTTCAATATTCCAATAAAATGGGCAAGTTCCTCCTCCTCATGTACTGGTAACTCAAAAGTGTTTGCCGGCAACCAGGATTGAGTCCGTCTATTTTCCTACACCAGAGCAACAAGTTGAAAGAGATAATACATTTCTCTCTGTCTTAAGGACTCCACCAGATTTTCTGAAATTATATGCTGCTGATTGCACCCCACCCAAGGGTCCTCCTCAACCCTCATCTTCCTTCCATTTCCAATGTTCCAAGCTAAACTTTCTTCTATGACATCAAAATATTTTACAACCGCCTTCCATATGATCGAGCCACCCACATGATATTTATTGTTCCTTCTAATCCAATCCTCCATAGAGTCTAGAGCTATGTACTTCTCAATGACCACCCTAGTCCACAAATTTTCCACATTCATTAAACGCCACCCACCCTTTATAGCTAGGGACTTGGAAAAAAGGAAGATGTTTTTGAGTCCCAGCCCCCCAGTCCTTTGGGTACCTTAATATTCTCCCATCTAACCCAAGGGGTTATCTGAACATCCTTATTTCCACTCCAAACAAACTGAAAACAGATCTCGAGGGCCTCCTCTAGAATGCCTTTTGGTATCCAAGAGAGAGACATCCAATAAACTAGAATTGGTTCAAGATTTTTTTTTACCAAAACTAGCTTGCTAGCTCTAGAGAGCCATTTATGACTCTAGGATTTTAAACACTTTTCTAGTTTTTTTGACATCCATTTCCAATCCTTCTTAAGAGAAATCCAAGATATTTCAAAACTCCTTCTAGAACCTCCTGCTGGTAAGGGAAAGTTTCTGAAATGTGACGAAACTCATAAACTCCCAGCTTGTGTGTCGATACAGTGGACTTTCCCACACTGATTTCCATACCAGTAGCAGTTGTAAATAGAGCCAATAAATCCGAGATAGTATCCACATCTCAAAAAGTTCCAGAGCAGAAAATTAAAACATCATCCACAAATAGTAAATGTGTAATCTACAGGTGCTGAGAGATCTGGATCCCAATCAAATTTCCCACTTGACGAGCATCCCTTAGTAACCTACTCAATCCTTCCGCCACCAGGAGGAAAAGTAAGGGGGACAATAGGAAACCCTGGTGAAGACCTCTCTCCGCATGGAAAAAGGGTGAAGCAGCTCCATTAATGAGTACCGAAAAGGAAACATTAGTCATACAACTCATGATCCACATGATAAAAGAAATTCCAAAACTAAGGTGAGTTAAGATCATACGAATACATAAACAGCTTACCTTGTCACAGGGTTTGGATAGGTCAATCGTGAGAATGGCCCCTTTGATGTTTTTCGTTTTCATACTATGCATGCCTCCATGAGCAACCCCGATGGACTCATGAATATGTCTTCCCTCCAGAAACCCAAATTATTCTGCCGAAATATGTTCTGATAAAATACCCTTCAATCTTCTAGCAATCACTTTTGTGACCACTTTGTATATACAATTACAAAATGAAATGGGCCTGAAATCATTCAAGGACAGAGGATTGTCAACCTTAGGAATCAGGGATAAAAATGTCGAGTTAAAACTAGATAGGATCCTACCAGTGATCCGAGTATCCTCCACCACCTTTAGTAGATCCCCCCCTAGGAGATCAAAAATATCAATGAAGAATTCAATGATCCACCCATCAAGGCCTAGACTCTTGTCCTTTTGAAAACTATTTAAGGCCACCTTGAGTTCCTCTTTGGTGACCTATTCCATTAATGCTAAAGTTTCCTCCTCCTCCACAAAACGGTGGAAAAGTTGAGCAATACGCATGATCTCTGCAATAGTCGCCTGAGCAGGGGCTTGAAATAAACTCTAAAAATGTTCTACCCCAGTCCTTGCCATACCTTCAAAATATCCGTGATGCCTACCCTATTCATCCTCCAAGCACCAAATGGTGTTTGTTGATTTCCTTCCTTTGGCATATGCATGAAAAAAATTAGTATTTTCATCCCCACATTCCAACTAGATGGCCTTGCTCTTTAATCTCCAAGTCTCCTCCCTTTCAAGAAGTATAGTGTTCCTTCTCCCCTCCAAACATTTTAAAGACTCTTTGTTAGCTTGGGTCAACATACCCCCTCCCTCCTTTTCCAGGGTCTCAGCAATTTCCTTTTCAATCAGCTTTAGTTCCCGATCTTCTCTGCATCTCTTTTCAGCTACCCATACTTTAATATGTGCCTTCAGGTTATGAAGATTTGCAGTAAACTAGAAAGTTGCAGTGAGTCTATTTTACGGATCAAAGGGGACACAAAGATTGATGATCAACTGCCTAAAAATGTTGTCTTTTAACCAGGTCTTATTAAATTTCATAGGACTGGGAGGTTTTAGAGGCCCACTCCTATATTCCAAAAAAATGGGGAGATGATCAGAATGTGCCCCACTCCCTACCCACTGATGAATATAATGATGATTGTTGACCATTTTTTCAGTGAGTAAGAAACGATCCAGCCTCTTGGAAACACGCCCCTCTCCACATCTATTATTTTTCCAAGTAGGTTTTATCTTTAAAGGTTCAATATCCAGCCAATTTCTCTAAACAAGCTTTTGAATGAAGTACTTTGTTAGCAGATCTTGTCAAGCATTTGGTCCCCACACCTCAGCCTGACCCAGATACAAGTTTATATCCCCCCCTGTGACCACCATATCACCTCCCAAAATAGAATTAGTAAACAAGGTATTCCAGAATGGGATTCTATTCATGTACAATCCATAAACATTAAAGACATTTGCAGGCTCCCGATGATCCAAAGCCTGAAAGGTCATCCCAATTACAGATTCCATACCCTAGATATTTAGAACCTTCACCAAATGAGCATTCCAACACATGGCAATCCCCCCAGAGTATCCTCACACATCCAACGTCTTGAAAATCCATTATGAGAACCAATTTTCCAGCTTGCTTTTTACCACATCACCTTGTGGTAAGGATTTGTCCCTACTACAGGGGTAGGAATGGCTCCCTTCTGTCTATAGGACATAAGGGTAGGTTCCTGCTAGTGGGTAAATGCAGAAAATGAAAACGTAATGTAAATAACAGAAACAAAAGCTAAACTATGAGCATAAAATAAAAATGTAAGGTAAATGGCAGTAAAGTAAGCTAAGCAAAGATGGAAAAGATGGAAGCATTGGTGAACCCCTCTGCAAACACAGGTTAGGGTTCCGCCTCCAAAGACCTACAAGCAAAGGCTAAGCTACAATAACTTGCAAAACAATGTTAAGAAAAACCTGCAAATGAAATAGGGGTTAGAAATCAAAGCAAACTAAACAACTAAGAAATAAAACATGAAACATGGTTATACCTTCTCTAGTGGAAATGGGTCACCATGTCCTAGCTTGGATGGGGAGCAATGGCTCAATGGGAATGGAGGAGAGGGAGTGTGGGTGGCTTGAGAGGAAAATGTGTCTCAAGGCATCCACAAGCAGCATAACAATTAGCAAGGGAGAAGTGTTTTGAGAGTGACCCCCCACCCTCCTTTTATAGCTTTTCTAAGGGGTTTTAGGGTTTTAAGCCCTTGGTCAGGGATTTAGCCCATTTTTTGGGATTTTAGCCCCTTCCGCCCTAACTTTAGCCGCTTTTAGGGTTTTAGCCCCCTTTTGAGGGCTTTAGCTCCTAAGAGGCTATTTTGGGCTCTTTTTTGGGGTTTTTAAGCCCTTTTCTTCATCCTTAGGCTATTTTGGGGGTGTGGGGGTCTAATGGAGGGATATGAGGGTCGTGAGATGGTGTCCTTGGGTAGTGTAGGCCATTGAGAGCTTAGTGGGGGATTTTTTGGGTTAACAGATTGCCCCTTGATGTGTGAGGGCAGGAGCTCAACGCATGGCCGACGGACATCATAGGATTTGCTGCGTGGAGGTGGTGCTTCCGGGGCTGGGGCATGGTGGCTTTTGGTTTTTGTATTAATATGGTTCCCATCAATGGGTGAGATACAATAAATGTGTGACATGTATATGGATGAGGAGGGAATCCCCATGCTTGTGATAATGTCAAAAGAATAATATGATCTATGCTCAAAAATACAAGAGCCGATCATATACAACTGATGTTACAATAATGGTTGCCTCCATGTGAGGCTGAATACAATACTGATCTGGTATATTGGACCCATGGAATTCTCATGGAATGCCATATCTTCATGACTAATGGTCTGCTGGATTTGGAATGGTACATAGCTATATGGACTTGCTGATTGAGAGTCAGAGTCTCTGTGGTACAAGTATGCTTGCATCAATCATAAAGGTATATCGAAGCACTACTGGGGCTTATGAACCCTGTCTCCAACGCAACCCAAAAATCACAAGGGACATAACCTATTTAGGTCCCTCGAGTAGACTCACCAATTTGCTAGAGTCAGGTGACATCTGGGGTCTTCGACCAAATACTGTGCAGAACAAACCCTGTACGAATCTCAACAGTGCGATGATGGATTTGAAGTCGAGCATGTGAGAAACAACCGTCCCGAGAGGCACTAAGGACTCCTCTCAAGTAGTCCAAGGAATTCATTAATGAGGTTAATGAAACCAAGGTACAGGGACCTCTGGGTCTATCCTCTGGAATATGTGTGTTGGTGTCGACAGAGGGAGACCTGCCCCTAGTTAAGGCAATTATGTTTTCTTGACCAGGAGCGCGAGAGAGATAACCGAAAGATGTGAAGCAATATGCAGACTGACTCACTAAATGGGGAGGGAAGGGGGAGGGAAAGAACTAAATAGGGGTAGGGGGAGTGTGGGAAACTCAAACTTCCTTTGTTCAGAGTATGACGACAAGGCGGACCAGGCAGGAAATGAAACAGACTCAAGGGAATGGGATCATAGATGTAATACTGGGAATGTTGCTGCAGATGGGAAATACTTGGAGGAGGTGGACACTTTTGATACTGATGGGATCCAAGGAAGATACATTGTAGAGTACTTTGAACAAAGGCAACCCAATGTGGGAATGCTGCCAAACTGTTTGCTGTGGGGAGGTGTCTAGGGACACCGTTATGGTACGATTTCATGGATTTTTAGCGAGCCCGAGAAGGTAAATGCTCGATGGTCCTTTCAATTTTAGAGAGTCTGAAAGCACGAAGAAGAATCCAGTGAGGGATCTTTTTCGTTGGTAGTCTCTTGTGCCTGAAAAAGGATAAAATTATACATAGGAGAGCTCACTCATCCTGTGAGGAATGAGAGACTTCTTTACTATTGGTAGTCCAATTAGGCCAGAAAAGGTTAAACCTATACTGACTAGACAATCATTCAAATACTTTTACGAGCATGAACGAAACCAAGTTTGCTCATCAATATTTTCTTGATGAAATGGTTGGAAAAGAGCTTAACAACAACTGGTTGTGAGATTTTCGTAAGGTTCAGCTCCTCTTCCTGAGAAAGCATAAAAGTATGTAGAGGGGAATGGTCTTGGCTTGAGTGTTCCAAGGAGGTCCTTTTCAATTGATGGTCTACATGGTCCACAAAAGGAGGTAAATGCGATGATGTAGACACCCTTTCCTATAATTTAGCGAGTAGGAAAGGAAGCAGCTATGCTCGGCTATATTTTCATTGTTTTAAGGAGTCAGAAAAGAGCTTAAACGCAACTCCAGTGTGGTCAACTGATTGCAGTGGCATGAGCGGTGCCTCATGTCGGGAAAGTGGATAGAGGTCCAAAGGTCATCGGTGCAGTATGGACAGAGTAGAAGGCTCTCAAACATACCAATACATGCGTGGGATAGATCACGGCAGAGGCTCATGAGTCGGTGCGGAAGAGGCATGCAAACTGAGGTGGCTCTCAGACAAAGGTCAGGAGAGCATATGTGTGTTTTGCGGTGGACGAACTTGAATACATGCGATGTGAGTGCAAGCCCCGGGGCACTTATATTCCAAATACCTGCAAGAAAAGAAATCATTTTGTGGATAGTGGTCCAGAGGTCTACGTAAGGTGTGGTAAAAATAAAAGACAATCTATGTGTTAAAAATACAAAATAAAAGCTAAAATTACATTCCTTAACGGGCGGTGGCCCAAAAAATCGCATGAGTAGCGGTTAAGAAGTGTGATACAAGTACAGGTCCGTAGACACTTGCATCGTCATGCTGTGGCTTGTAAATCGAGGTAGCTTCTGGGAAGCGGTCCCGAAATTGACTTGTTGAACATGAGACAATGGTATCATAAAGAGATATAAATTTGAGCCCAGAGGTGTGAGAGGTGTCTCGAACCGGTTCTGGGTGACTTTGGATTGGTAGCTAATGGTGCTACCCCTGACTTGTGCTAAAAAAAAATTGAAAAACAAGAAAAGGAAATGAAGCGACTCATTGGTGATGTTAAGCACAAAATCTCTTGAGGTAGAGGCCGTTGCGGGGGTTCTCCAAGAGTTGTCCATCAGAGTCAGCAAATAGGTATGCCCCCTTGCCGAGACGAAGGTCATTGGTAAGGAAGGATGACAAAATATGGTCTTTTATGGGAAGAGCTGATTCCACACTATGGTTTAAAGGGAATGGGGTAAAACCGGAGGCGGTCTTACAGATCTCCCCGTCATCGTGTAAGTGGTGCTGGGATAGATCAGGTGGATCTTCCACAGCTGACGAGACGGAAGGGAAACTGGTGCTAGATATCATGAAAATGGTATTGGTTGTGGCTTTGGTTGCCTTGCCCTCAGTCTTTGTTGGAGGAAGAGGGGCAATGTTGGAGACGGGAGGAGTCTTTGATGGACCTGGAGTTAGGTGCAACATGTTCTCAATTGGCTGGACATGAGTCAACACATCTTAGGGTCTCAGAGGTATGGTAGGTGGTTGAAGGTACCACATAGGATCTCCCAGTGTGAAATCCTATAGATTGGGGGTTTCCAAGAAAGAATTACTCACGATCTTGGATGGTAGGAAAAGGAAAAGGAAAAGGAAAAGGATCATGTTGAGTGGGAATGAACCCCACTATTTCCCTGGTAACTGAGGTTGAGGTTGCGGCTGTGGCTGGGCAAACAATGGAAGAGATAGGTCTTATGGATCATTGGTGATGGTGGAGATAAGCAGGTCAGTTGAACTGGACATCATGTAGATGGACATGGTGTCTAAAGAAGGTGGTGGGGGGTGCACTTCTTTGATCAAGGTGATTTCAGACTCAAGGGAATGTTGATAGAGGTCAGCTAGAGCCATTCAAAATTCAGGCAAGTCTTGAAAATGGTGAGAGTAATGTCCATACAAACCGCAGAGGGTGCAAGCATGGTGTGTTCTCAATGCCTTGTTTCTGACTATCGGTGCGGTTGGGAGTTCAACCATGGGGATGTTTTTGTTTGTATCCATGGCATCCAAATGCGTACGGATTATAGGTCAGGGTAATTCTAAGTTGGATGGCCATGTTGCTCACAGATGGTGCAAGGTGGGACTTGTCGCGGTTTTGCAGTGGCTTTGGCATTCTTTCCCTTGGCCCTTTTCGGGTGGGGCGGTGCGGGTGCAGTGGATGGCTTGCACCGGGGTGGAGGGTGGAGAGTGAGACTTGACCGCGATGGGTTGCACCGGGGTTAAGAAAACCTAGGGCATTACTGGTTGAGCCGGTGGATCAAGATACTACACTGGAATTCCCAATGTAAAGTTGGGTAGGATTAATGTGGCCATTACCAATTTGCTCATGACACCAGGTGGGGGAAAGAGGAAGGGAATCGTATGGACTGCAGATGAGCCCAGATAACTCCCTACTGGTTGCATGTGGGGATGCGGTTGTGATTGTGGCTGTGCGTAATGCTGCTGCTGTTGGTGTTGCGACTATAGACAATGTTGTGGTTGTGGTTGGGGTTGCGGCTGTGGTTGCTATTTGGGTACAGCAGTGATGGATGAGACCATGCACAAGTCCACAGTTTCATTTTGTGTTGGTTGTGGTGACACTAATGGTATCAACAAACAACCCAGGGCCCACATTCAACAATGGGGAGGCTGGTGTGTTGTCAACCATAGTGTTGATTATAGGGATGACATTAGCGTGTGTGGTTGCCCCTTGTGGCTCAATGGTGATGATGGTAGGGATAACGTTGGCAGGTGCCATTAACCCTTGCGGATCATGATAAGTGAGTTGATCAACCGTCACGATCTTCCCTTCATGGGGGAACATCATGAGATAGAAGACAGTTGATGCGATTGCTCTCATGGAATACATATAACTTCTCCTGAGGAGAAGGTTATAGTGTATTTGAGCATTGATGAACTCTATGTCGATCATCACTGTCTTCTTGGCTAATGTGATGGGGACATGGGGGAGGATTCCTTGGGATTTTGTGGGATGTCCATCACAAGACCACAGAGTTGTGGAGGACAGTTGCAGAATTGGTGATCCAATTTTCTGCCAAACCAAGGTAGACATAAAGCACGTGGATTCCCCCTCATCCACTATGCACTAGTGCACAACCAAATTCCGGATGGACACCAGGATTTGGAAGGTGATGGTGGATGGCAAGCGTGGTTCTCCATTCTTCGTGTCGAATGTGATCAACTTGGATTCGGAGGGGTCTACTGCCCCAAGGGTGACTAGTAAGGCTTTCCGCTACATTGGGCATGTTTTAAGTACCTCAAGAGCGGACATGGCAGTTGGCGTTTGGGCCAAATCATCCAAAATACTATAGCTGAGTGCAGCTCTAGCCGTGGTGTTATTGGTAATTCGGCGTATGGGGGGGGGGGAATGGGGGTAACTGAAGAGGTGTGCTGACCAACTTGGACGTAGATATCGCTGATGTATTAGCAGGTTCAGTGGTGGTACCGTACTGATTTCGTCTGGTTTGTAAGTTGACCTCTTTAGTTGTCATGGCTAGCAGGTGGTGAACACCTGTTTCAGCCATGGGAGGTGTCCCCAGAGCATTGGGATTGGCTTGGGGAGGGGGAGCGGTTTCCACCAATCCTTGGACTGGTAGTGGGTTTTGAAGCACCATAGGAGGAGGTCCTTGTGGTGTTGGGTTGGGTTGGGATTGATTTGTAGCGTTGGCAGCCTGTTGGGCCTCATTTTGAATGGCTTGCTTAGCGTGAGCCATGAGGGGACACTCGAACGTGTAATTCCCATAAACATCACAGAGTGTGCATGGTTGGTTTGTGTGCAATGAAGCGTTGTATCTTGGCGGATTTTGTTGTGGGTGGTTTTGGGCCGGCCGGTTAGCCGTGGGATTGTTGGGAGGGTTCAGTTGTTGACTGCCTCCCTATGGTTGGTTATTGCCTTGGTTGCGGGGTCGGTTATTCCTAGCTTGCCCTTGTTGATTGTTGGGGGTAGGCTGGTTGGGATGGTTTTGTTGTGCGAACACTTGTCCCAATGGAGCAGGTGGAGCAGGGGCATGGGCTTGAACTTGTTGCACTAGCGGTGCATAGTAGATTTGTGGGGGTGGCGGTGCCACAAATGTGGGCATTTGCCCCACATACTACTGTGTTGGCCAAGCCATGGCCTGAGCCTGCTGCGGTGGCGCAGGTTGTGTGTAGGAGGTTGTTGCTCCGGATCGGGACATCATTCTTGCGTATTCCAGAGCTTGGTTTTGGTAATCAACACTAGCAGTGTTGCTTGGTTGTGGTGTAATGGCAGGTGGTGTCAGTCGAGGCTGTGGCTGTTGGGAGATTGACCCTATGATGTCGTCCGCAGCGTGGGATGCCCCCAGTGCGTCGCAGTAGGAGGTACTCAGATGGGGAGCATCTTGATTAATGATAGTGTACAAGTATCCAGATTGAGCATAGATAAGGTCAAACTGTTGGGCCTTCAATATGGCCTCTTCTTCAAATTGGGGACGTTCGGATGCGACCTCCTTTGCTATGGATAGGAGCAAGGTCTTAAGGAACCAATCCAAGAAGATCCTGTCGTCAAGTTGGATTTTGCATAGACTGCGATGTCACCGCCACTCATGGATATGGTTAGTTATATGAGTGGCAGTTCTTTGGTGATAGGATAACAGGATCTCCACTCCCTCGTCATATCTGACGGGGAGTTGGAAGTACTGTAGGAACATGAAGGCTAGGGAGTTGAAGTCTGGGTACTTGGCTTGTGGCAACTCAGTGTACCATTTGGCTGCAGCACCTATAAGGGTGCATTGGAATAGCCTCATCCTGATGGAGTCATCTACAATGCTGTTGGATGAGCACCATAGATGGAATGTCATTATGTGGTTTTGGGGACATTCCCCTGCTTTTCCTTCAAACTTGGGGATGTCTAATGCAAGCTTAGTTGGCATGGGTGGCCAAAAATCTTGGTGGTGGATGGGGTCATTCACTAATATATCCAAATCAGGCAATTTAAGATGAGCCATGAAGGGTAGATTTGACCCCAAGTTGATGTGGGAAGGGGCTGCAATGGGGGTGGGGTTTGCAGGTGCATAATGAATTTTCACAACTGGGGGTGCTTGCGGTGGCACCATTGCGGATGGGCCAATGCCCCCAAGTGTTGTGGGTGGGATAATATGAGTGGCAAGGACATTTCCCCCATGTATAACAGTAGGGGCAATGTAAGTGGACGGTCCGCTGCCCCCCTGTGTGGTAGGAGGGGCAGTGTGTGTGGAAGGGCCACTGCCCCCATGTGCTACAAGTGGGCCAGCTTGGCTAGTCACTATAGGTGGTGGAAAACGACTAATGATAGTCTACATGATTGTGCTTGGGCCACTTTCTAGGTTGTGGGTGACAGGTTGTGATGTGGACATGGGTCCACTTGCTATGGGTATGCCGGAAAATGGATTCGGATTTGCACTAGCCATGGGGCTTGATGGTGCAGTATGGAGGTCTGGTTCAGATTGATATGGATCTGAATCAGAATCAAAGGCTGTGTGGCCCTCTGATGGCGTGGGAGATCGTTGAGAATGGCTTCGATGGTGTTGACTGAGTTTTCCAAATGGTGGTGGTTCACCTCTTAGGCGTGAGGAAGAACGTGGAGGATCAATTGTGTTAGATTTTATGTTTGAAACTTGGTGGGAATGATATTTGGACCCCGGTTTCAGTGGCTTCCTATTGGCTGTACGTGGTCACTCGGCCACCAAGACTGCCAGAAGACAACGCTTGGCTTGTTCCTCATAGGTGTTTCTACTCAATCGAAAGGGGTCATTGCCCGTTTCACTTGGCAATTCCTCTTAGCGGCCAGCTACTTTGGGGTTCCTATGGTACTCCTCACAATGAGTTTCTGGGCAGAGCCCAAGTACTTCCCACAGTTGAAGCAGTCAGGGACTCATGTCCTCAAAGACTGCATAGTTGTTTGCACTTAGTGTAAATTAGTAAATTTAAGGCTCACTCAGCATCATGAACTGAGTTGGGTTAATTAGCTGGTATGGTGTATTTGTGTGTTTGTTTTTATGGTATTTGGTTGCTGAAAATGGTTTACGAATTCATCATGGTAGAGTTCATGTCATTGTGGTTGTGTATGCAAGCATAAATAATCAGAAATTATTAACAAATATAGTGATTAACCCTAAATGTTTGCTGGCCTAACTAGATGTCTGCTTCACACTGATATTCCTCTTCAACAAAGAGAAGGTGCTGGGCTCTCAACACAATGGGACTAATCCCATCCTTAAATCCTTATTTCACCTCTCGGATGCTAGGTTGGTCAATAGGGAGGACGCTTAGCGCCGTGAGAACCCCTCCTTCTCTACCCCCTCTACCTTTCAGGTCACCTGGTTTTAATGGTTTGGAACAACATAGTGGAGTGCCTAGATCTATACGAGCTTACCCTTTGTCGTATCCCAGAATACCCTGGAAGGTGATGACTGGGTAGAGGAGGAAGGGGAAGCAAGACAGTATTTTTTTAAGTTGATTTTAGTTAGACTAGTTTCATTTTATTAAGCCATAATCATTTACTTGAAATTTACACATTATTGATGAAATAAATTGATGAAAACAGAAATAGAAACTAAAATTGAAATGGTGTGCTGGACAGAGGCGGCTGAGCCACACTGACAGTCCCTATGAAAGCAAACAGTGAAGCCCAAAAATGGGTCACGCACCTGTAAAAGTCTTGTTTTTGCAAAGTGGATTCTGATCAAACTGTGATGAATTACCTCAAATGGTTGAAAACCAACTTCAAAAACGGGCCCTTTTACCTGGTACTGTGGCCAAATGGGCTGGATTGGCCTTGAGGAGGCTCAGCAATAAATAGAAATCTAAATAAACAAGAATCTAAGGTAGATTTAACAAAAAACTAAACTAGGGCAAAAAACAGAACTAAAAACTAAAACTTTGAAAAATAAACCCAGGGTTCCTGTGGGATCGACCCGGTATGGTTGCCAGTTCTATGGTAAGGATTTCTCCTTACTACAGGGGCAGGAATGGATCCCTTCTATATATAGGACATAAGGGTAGGTTCCTGCTAGTGGGTAAATGTAGAAAACAAAAACGTAATGTAAATAATAGAAATGAAAGCTAAACTATGAGCAGAAAATAAAAATGTAAGGTAAATGGCAGTAAAGTAAACTAAGCAAAGATGGAAAAGATGGAAGCATTGGTGAACCCCTATGCAAACACGGGTTAGGGTTCCACCTCCAAAGACCTGGAATCAAAGGCTAAGCTACAATAACCTGCAAAACAATTTTAAGCAAAACCTGCAAATGAAATAGGGGTTAGAAATCAAAGCAAACTAAACAACTAATAAATACAACATGAAACATGGTTATACCTTCTCTAGTGGAAATGGGCCACCATGCCCTAGCTTGTGGAAGCACTCCTCTCTCTTGGATGGGGAGAAATGGATCAATGGGAATGGAGGAGAGGGAGTATGGGTGGCTTGAGAGGCAAATGTGTCTCAAGGCATCCACGGGCAGCATAACAATATGCAAGGGAGAAGTATTTTGAGAGTGATCCCCCACCCTCCTTTTATAGCTTTTCCAAGGGGTCTTAGGGTTTTAAGCCCCCTTTTTTTGGGGTTTTAGCCCCTTCTGCCCTAACTTTAGCCCCTTTTAGGGTTTTAGCCCCTTTTTCAGGGCTTCAGCTCCTAGGAGGCTATTTTGAACTCTTTTATGGGGTTTTTAAGCCCTTTTCTTCATCCTTAGGCTATTTTGAGGGTGTGGGAGTCTAATGGAGGGATATGAGGGTCGTAAGATGATGTCCTTGGGTGGTGTAGGCCATTGAGAGCTTAGTGGGGGATTTTTTGGGTTAACACACCTAGCCCTAAAGTTTCTTGTAGCATAATAACATCAGGATGTTCCAGATCGACCACCCTCTTGAGTGCTGATCTTTTAAGGGGACCATCCAGACCCTTGCAGTTAAAAGACATAATCTTCATTGGTGACCCTTCTTCTGGGCATGGATTGCTCTAAGTTCCCGTTCAATTGATTGTTGTTTACCTTCTTAAAGATCCTTTCGAGCTTGAATCTGAGCTTTTTCCAGGAAGGATGTTCTGCCTCTCACATGAGAAGGTGGATAGGATAATTTTCCAAATCCCCTCGAGACCACCTTCATGTAGGACCTAAGAAAATACCCTAATTCTGAAGACCCCTGAGGAGAAGGAGGTGACCGAGTCCCATCCTCACCAGGATCCAGGACTAAATTTGTGTCAAAATCCTTAATCTTTATAGTAGGGACGGGTGAGGATACCACTAAAGGATGTTGTGTTATAGATAAATTATTTAATTTTTTCCCCATCCCTTCCATCCCAGACAAATTTAAATAGCTTGCAAATAAATTTATGGATGGAGAAAGGGTGAAAGAAGAGGCACCTGATGGGGAAACTCCATGGACTGCAGTACCCAGCGAGCTGTTTACTTAGACCATAGGAAAGGAGATCGAAAGTTCCTCCACAGCCTCAATAATAAGTTCCACAACATCCTCATGTGTCCCAGTTGGCCATGGTAACGATGAAACATCACCCCCACTTTTCGAGCTAGACCCTTTGGTTCCTCTATATTTTCCACGCCCATTTATCATGCACACCCCCAAAATGCATTCAACCATCATGTGTCCATAAGCATGGCACCGTCTACGTCTGAATGGAGCATTCTCATAGTCCAAACTCTGCAATAAGTGTGTCTCACCCCAGGATAAATGGATCTCTTTAGCCAAGCCCTCCCGAATATTGATATTCACCAGACTCAACGCCACCCAACGCTATTTAGTTACCTTGAAGGATAAATCTACTTTTGGAAAGGACCCCAAGATGTTCCCAATGCCGATGAAATGTTCCTCAATCCAATATTGCCATGGTATCCTTGGAAGCCGAACCCATAGAGGCACCACATCCACCTGTTCCCTACAGGCATCAAAAGACAGGATCCAAGGTTTTAACAACACAGGGTTTTGTTCCAAGGACCAATTCCTATCGAGAGCCCATTTCACATGCTTAGGTCCGAAAAAATTGAAGGCTAACCACCCACGGGTGAGTCCCTCCAATTTTGGAACCTCCCCAAGGGCTTCCATCCAGCATGATTCCTCCCATTTCTCAACCACCTGCAATGAACAATTTTTCCCAACAACCCACCCCACCACAGAGAGATTTGTCATGTGTTCAATTTGTTCCCACCCTATATCGTCCCTAAGAGCAAAGAGTACACCGTTTGCCATTTGTTAACCCGGGATTTTTTCCTTTGGGCAACCCCCTTGCTATCGTTCCAGCCTGCATAAAGGTTTTGACTAGCCTGTAGACCTCCCTGTCAAGGTGTATTCGAACCACCCAAAGTGTTCACTGATCCCTGGAGCACAGTCACTCCCACCACCACATCATACCTCAACTCCCTTCTCCCAGGAATATCCTCTAACATACCTTTAGACCCTCCTACACCTCCGAAATGTGAAAGTGCCAAAAATGGGTCCTCCCTGCTAGAAAACCTTCCAAGCCCATGGAAACCGCCGGAACACCATCCAACCCACAAACCTTTGGTACCTCCGAATTCATGAAAGGGTCCTCTGGCAGAGTTACCGATGGCAACGAAGAAATAAAGGAAGACGATGGTAAAACCTCCATTGCAACTACAGACATGGATGTGGTGAAAAAACTGTCTTCCCAATAGGTGGGAACCTCCACCTCGTCCGTAGAAAATCCACCCGTTGCAAGATTGAAAATACCCTCCTCCATTGGGTCAATGGAATAATCCACCGGGTCCTTGCCACCCATAGCTCCTCCCAAATTAAAAACCAATAGTAAAAAACCAAAAAAGGAGTGAAAAGGAGGAGTAAGTAAAAGGTTGCTTAACCTAAGATCAGTTCACCCTTGTCTCCAACAACCGAAGCACCATCGTTTACATGATTGCAGTACTGGGACAGTTGACTCGACGATCGTCATGCTGTTCACCAGTCCCAATCCTTGACAGGTAGCAGGGGCCAGCTGAGGCCCGGCCAAAAAATCTCAGCTTCCCATCGACTCTTTCTCATCAAACCCTAATCTTCCCAGGCCATGCTCCATCATCTTAATTTTTAATAAAAAGATTTATCTTCAAATATACTATCAATATTTTTTAACATTGGATTAATGTTAATGTATTGCTCTATTTGAACTTTTATTTAATAAAATTTTGTAGTTGAACATTTACTATTGGAAAAAAAATATCATGCACTTCTATAATAATTGTTTAATATAATGTTTGAACAAACCAATTGTATTGATCTTACTAATATCATGAATGTAATGTTCAATATTTTTGAAATTGGGACTCTGATGATGAACAACCTATTTACCATATTCTACTGCACCCGTATACAATGTCAAATTGAGAGAAGGCTGCAAAAAGAGAGCATATTAGAAAGGGAGCATACTAACCATGGTTGAATCAACCACATGTTCGATTCCCACTACGTCCATATCCACTAAATAGAAATGTCTACAGTAACACTAGTTCTTCACATGTTGGTGTTGAAGGAAATGAAATAGAGGTTGGTATGGAGGATTTCTTATGGGATACATGTGCCATGGATGCGATGTTGTTAGATGTAGCATTCTAGGATGATGAACTAGGGGATGATGCTCATATCACCGATACCTTCTTCGAGAGCCTGAAATATGCTTCCACCAGCCCTCTCCTTGGACATGGCCAATCAAATTCTACCCATCTAGGGACAAAAATGTTACTATACAACTTGAAAGCAATGTATGGCATGTCAAACATGTGTTTCTCGACACTTTTGAGGTAACTGACCATTAATTCCTTTGTATTTTGAGGAATCTTGTCACACAATCAACATTGAAAATGGTTGATTTTATGAATAGTAAATGACATTGTAAAAATTTTATATTGCCCATTAACTGCAGGTTATTCAAAGATAAGGTACTTCCGAGTGATAATGTCTTGCTCGACAGTTGTGAAAATGCAAAGAAAATGTTTAAAATGTTGGGTGTTAAGTACATATCATATTATGTGTGTCCGAATGATTGTATTTAATATATAGGTAGATATGCAGGAAAAAGTATGTCTAAATTGTGGACATGACAGGTACCACAAATAAAGAAACAAGGGTAAAGCACATGGGCTTCCTAATAAATATTGAGGCACATGTCTATAATACCAAGGATTTAAAGGCTCTTTCATTGCAAAGAATTAGCTATGTTGCAGGGATGGCATGCCTTGCACAGAATTGAGTCAATAGTTATGTGGATCTCAACATATTCAATATCCATGAAACATATAGAAGACACATGGATTGCTAAATTCAAGGATGAGGTACATAGCCTTCAATTGAGCATAGATATGGATGGAATTAACCCATATTCCCTACCAAACACCAACTATTATGCTTGTCTTGAATTAGTAATCAATACAATACCCACCCCCCCATGGTTTTACGTGAATAATGAACATCTTATGTTGGATTTTATAGTCCCTATTAGAAGACAAGTGAATAATATGAATGTTTACTTACAACCATTGATTAATGAATTTAAGGAATTATGGGAAGGGATACAAGTATACGATGTATCAAGGCCCATCACAAAGAAGAGTAATTTGATGGTGTATGGCATATGTGTGCACAACATGCATGATTATTTGGGATTAGAAGTTTGTAATGGTAAACATGTCGATTGATTTGTTTATATTTGTAACATTATTTTTTTCATTGTTAATTTGGTGCAATTGTCTTTAACTTCAACGCTAGCATGTTCTGTATACAATAACATTGTAGGTATTGTAATAAAATGGCATCATGGACGTAAATTTTGTGGGAATTCTAGGTGGTCTATCCGCCTATGAAACTCAATCTATGATTTATCCAGGGTATTCCTCCCAGAAGACCACCCTTATAGAAGAGCAATATCTGCTTTCAGTGGTAAACCAAAGCGAGCCCAAAGGCCTGAAATAATGACACTGGTTGACTGGATTAGGGCATATAACAGACAGAAGAAGATAATTTCACAAATATTTGATTCAAATGGGGAACCTATGTTTGATAATATTGATTTCTTTGACACCTTTGTTGAGAAAAAGTCCATTGGGATGAAAAAAGAAGCAATACTTTGTGATCTCCTATATTAGGAACATCTTAAGATTTCCCACTTACTAGATCCCATGCACATATTTAAAAATGTTTCATCTTCTTTATAGAGACACATATCATGAAAAAACATGACACATTGGTTGTTAGGAGATATCTTATTTCTTGAAATACTAAAAAGAAACATTGGACAAGACATGAAAATAGAGGAGAGGTCAATCCCTCTTGGTTTTTTAAATAAGGTGATGTCCCATGGATTTTGAAGAAATGTGATTATTCTTTGGAAAAAGAAATTATATTGAGTGTAAAGGTGCCTTATTTATATGGGTATACCCTACGACATTGCTTTACTGTAGAAGAATATTTGCGAGGGTTGAAATCACATGACCACCTGAACCTTCTATAGGTATGTGCGTCAAAAAATGATTTTATTTTCTATGCCATCAGTTAAAACAAAATAAATTTTATATGTGTTTTACTAATTTGTAGTGTCATTATCCTTTTCTCGTGCGGGGGTGTGTGAACTATGACTTCCCCAAGGACTTGTGGCATGCCATATTTAAATTATATGAATTTGTACATTGGATCACATCAAAGGATATTCATATTGGTAGCATTCCACAACAACGTTAAGAGATAACTAAGATTGTTTGTATGTTTGAGAATGAACTATTGATGAGTTTCATAGACTTGCAAGTTCATCTTCTAATTCACCTAGTTGATGAGGTTGAATTAGTCGAGGTGGTCGCATGCCATTGGATGTTCTTCTTAGAGAGGTACATGTGAAAAAAATGAAATAATTTATTCAAAAATGAGAAAACTCAGAGGGGTCTATGGCAGAGAGGTATATAGTATATGAGTTGTTCTATTATGTTAGTGACAGGACATCAAGCAAATCAAAGACACACCAAGCGCAAGGGTTTATTATGACCAAAGGGATGAAGACAGAAGGGAATGGGAGCTACTCCGAATGAGTTAAAAAAGGTGCATGATAAAGAGGAAGTCACTTATCTTTGGTCAAGTTTCTATAGAGTAACTATTCACACTGAAATTCATAATGTTTATTTGATTTCATACATACTATATGTCAGTTTGATTTCATGAATATATCAGTGAATCTAGCAATTGATGCCATCAATAAATTCATTATTTACAACATGTAGGAAACCCAATCGTGGATCATAGTGTAAGAAGAGAAGAGGAGGAAATAGGACAGTGACAAGAAGGAATTCAAAAGATTGAACAATAGAATCATTATTTTTCCTGATCATTTAAAAGAAAATATGCCAATGATCTATTCCAACAATTGGGTCATGACCAAGTCAAAGATAAATATGGCGCATTCGATCGTTACTCGCTTGCTGAAGAGGATGCACTAAACATAGTGTTCAGGTGCAACAACTCGGTAATAATCTCTTTGTGTACATTTTAAACTTTGCAATGCACATTTGAATTATAATATCTATATTTTATATATTAATGGTTGGGTTATTAGACATATAACATCGTCATTTGTTCACATTTTTACAGTTTCATTTATTCCCATGTATGTGGGCACATGGACATCATTTTTGCATTGAGGATACTGATGATGGACGGGTCACACAATATTGTGGAGTGGAAGTTGAGTTTGACCAATCTAGTTGTGTTAGCCACCATGATCATAACATAATAAAGGAGGAGTTAGGTTACAATGGAAAGATATACAAAATCATTCAAGTGGAATTCTCATCTTTCCAATGTGTTATTTTTAGGTGTAAGTGGTGGGACACCTTCAACCAAAGCAATGTAAAAAAAGATCGTGATAATAGGTTGATATGTATCAACTTTAGAAAGATCAAGTGGGATGAAAGTAAGGAATTTTATGTTTTTCCAAAACACTGCAACCAAGTGTTTTTTTACCCAAACATGTTGAATAGGGATTGGCGGTTCGTATTAAGACGCAACCCTATATCAAAACATATTTTTAAGAACAATAATGCTATCATGCTAAGCAGGGAATGTAATCAAAGTGATGGAAACATAGAGTAATATGTACATGTTTTACTTCATCATTTATGGTGTTGATGTATTATTAATTGTTATCTTTAAATCACTAATTATACTTGTTTTTTATTCATTTTATGACACTGGAAATGGAACGATAATTACAACCATTTTTTAATCAATTTTAGTTGGTTAACATCAATTTTATGTGTACTATGTTTGTGTATCTAATAATTTATGATTGTATGGAATGAATGATTGAAAAATAATTTTATTTTAGTTGAAGGTATTTTTATTTCATTGCATAGTTAATATAAAATTTTAAAATTGTTTTCATGATAAAATAATTGTGTGGGTTAGTCCTAACTTCATAAGCTCTCTTTGCAACCTTTATATAAAATTTAAATTAAATATACAATATCCTAATATACTCAATTCAATTGAATATTATGTTAACTGCATATTTTAATATAACTTCGGAATTATTTGCATGATTTAACATAATTTTTAAAATAATCAAACAAATAGATGTAAACAAATTAATGAAATTTATTTATAATCTTTTTCATGATTTAATATGCATTATGTTAACACTTTAAGTTTTCATTATAATTAATTTGTAATTGTCAAAAATTGTAATTTTCATTATTATTAATTTCTAAGTCCTTAAAAAATAAAAATGTTTACCATTACTAAACATTGCTATAGTCAATATAAATCTAAACAATAAATTTTTACAAAATTGTTTACATTAATTGTAAAATATGAAAGTAATTGCATTCTTCAGAAGAAGTTATTAGCAATGTTTTTTAATAGACACCTTCACAATTTTTCAAAATAAATATGCATGGTGTTTTTCACAATTTAGTATACACGGTATTTATATACAATACGAAATTGGAGGAACAATTATTGTATACACATCTAACAAGAACATCTAACATTTACACATCTCACAAACAAATAGTCACATATAATATCACATAACATCATTTGAGATAAACATACGTGACCGGAAACCTTTCGAAAATTAAACAAAATATTTTTGAAGCGAAAGGAAAGTTGATTCTCCCCTCAAACTATGCACAACATCAATCCAAAGCAAACAAAACCGCCACAAAAAAATAATAGACCAATTAATGCATCTTGGTCTCTCTACTAAAGAATCTACTTAATATAATGGAGTGCAACTAATGCACTTCCCATTATGGTGAATTGGTCCACTTTCATGACCAAAAGTGAAAGGCACCTAAATTCCTCTACATCGAAAGAAGCTATTTGGAGTTTTCCACTAAAAGCCTGAAAATTAATAGGGTTAGTGACTTGATGATTGATATCTCTCTGAGAGTAAGCGAGTCCACTCTTTGTTGGAACATTGGGTGGGACATTACAGAACTAGGGAAAATGATCCCTTCTCCTGGATAGACCATTGATGACCAAAAATTGGGACCAAACTGAAATGCATGTCTTCGTTGATCATAGACATGGATCAACTATATCGGTAATGTCAAGTTCCCCTTTAGGGGAGTAGATTCCTCATAAAATTTGAGGAGGCCAAAATCCCTCAAGGGGAATTGAGTCTCTACTACAGCTGCACAAGGGTACAAATCACTCTCCCACTCTTGTACAACATTGTACATGTATACCCATGCCTAATGTTGTTGCTCCTACTCACATCATTGACATCTCAAATTCACATATAACGTCCATCACTCTCATATGCACACATGTATATATAAAACATAAAAAAAATCATTAAATGACCATTTTATATATTAATATAAAAAATAATTGTTATCTCAAAATACATGAATTTCATAAATGGTGCACCCACATAACCTCAACACACCGCTACTGGTCCATTGGTTATGGTGTGTTGAACTAATTACAACACATCAAATACATAAAAAAAAGATAATAACAATAAAATAAACTCGATGCACTACAGCAACATCAAAGCATGAGATGCAATGCTTTTGTATATACAAGGCACCGATAGCGGCACACTAAACAAATTAGAATGCACTGAAGATTCAAAACACACCTTCTAATGCACATTTTTTTTTAACAATAAACAATGGCAGTGTGGTATGTTAACTAGCGGCACATGTGCTTTAAATATATTTGTCTACACTATGTACAATGCACATGTTTTAATCAAATGGACCGGTTTGAACACGTCTATGTGTGAAAATATCATGAAATGTGATGGGTTTTATTTTGAAAAGACAGGACGATACATATGTTAAAAATAAGTGCACCGGATAAACAATGTGTTTACTACACATTACAGATGTTGTGTGTTAATTTTGATTACATACTGTCTATATAATTATCGTGCACAATAGTATATGGTGAAATATTTTTTATTTAGCCATACCAATGCGTCTGTTAATATGGAATGCACTTGTACAACCAAAGAAAAGGTACACTTATTCCAAAATAATAACAATGTGTGTTAATTACGATTACAGACTGTATACAGTGCGACGTTGTGATTGTTCTACACCAGAATTTATGGTGAAATATTATTATCTTTATTTAGTTGTATTAGTGTGTTCGTTAATATAGAGTGCATCAATACATTGGTGCATTATGCGGTAATAAGGCTCGGTCGCCCCATGCATGATGGCTCCTGTAAAATTACAAGGAGCACCGTAGTGTGCAGTGCGGGCCAATCATTTCGAATGAACCTCACAAAGTTTTATTTATTTTTAATTAGAAGGTAACAAAGACATTATCTTTATAATTATGCACCAAGGAGGCATGGTTTCCACATACATGAAAGAATTAAATGTGTCCATCATTTGGAAAAATTCCAAAGCCACATAGGAAGAAACAAACGAGAGAAATCCAATCACAAGAGACCACGACCACTAATAGTAGGGCAGATCATTGACTCAACTGTAGCATCAGTGCTTGCGTGGTCTACAACATTGAAGGTTGGTAAAATTGATTTTTTTTAATTTGCATCAATATGCGTGAATACCGGATGCAACGGTGTGTTGATAAGATATCAAAACACTGATAATCAATATAAAAATAAAAATTAGTTTTTCACCCATTCTTTTAAAAATTTTACTCTACTCCGGTGCTCTCAATTAAACGCCGCACCATTGCATGTAAACAAATGAAACACACTACTAATCAATATAAAAATATAAAAATAATATTACATCCGGGATTTTTAATTATACCCTACTCATGTGCTCTCAATTATGTGATGCATCATTATGTACAAAAGAAATAAACTAACCACTAATCAATATAAAAATATAAATATGATTTCGTCCAATTATTTTTACCCTACTATATTGTTATCAATTAAATGATGCATCGTTGCATTTGAAAATGTAATACCCCGTGTGTTAAAGCCCCGGACATATGTAATTTGTAATTTTTTATTATTGTGGCACATGGTTCCAGAAAAAGGGTCTTTAAGGACCTGGAGACATTATTATTATTTTGTAAATAATTAATTAATGAAAACAATTGGCACATCGAGGACCACTAAAAGAGTATGGGAGGCCTAGATCCACAATGTGAGGGGGAATGGGGACATTCCTAGCACTTTAGAACTTGTTTGGTTGATCTTGGTCCATATTTATTCCTTATTCACTTTATTAATTAATGATTGCCCAAACATTGTACAAATGACCCAAATTTTGATTAATTTATCCTATGTTGGTATTATTGAGCCTAATTCATGATTTAGTGGGCCGCCTTAGTGTTTGGGTGGGTGCCACTTGTTGATTGAGCCCCTTTGGTGGTTTTGTAACTCCTTGTGTAAATATTTGTGTAACTCTTTTGTAAATCCTTTTGTAACCCCCCTTTTCTTTTTTGGGAAGATGCCTTGGCTTGTGTGACACCTCACCTCACAAATTTTGAGTTGGGTGGAGTGGCTTGGAGTCATTCTCCTTGAAATTTTGATTTGCTTGGGTTAGATTAGAGTTAACCTCTTGTGGTTGATTTACCACCCTTTGGATTGACTCAGGTTGGCTTACCATGGTTTCATTTTGACCCATTGAGTTATAATTACCTTATTTGTTCTATAAATACATGTTTGATATCCTTGGTTTGGGGGTTGTTTCTCATGGTTCTTTTGGATTGTTGTTGATTATGGTTTTTCATACTTTTTATTTTCCTTGGTTTCCACTACTTGGATTTTTCCTCAACCTGCACATAAATCTTGATGGTGAATGTCGATATCTTGATGGCCTATGGGGTCTGGATTACCATTGCACCTGGTAGTGGTGTGGAAGAGGAGGTATGTGGTGAGGAATAGATTTTTGGATTCTTAAGCTGATACTTGAGTTATTCTTTAGTTCACCTCTATTGTGGATCTGTGGCCTCAGCTCGGGGGTGGCATGTCAAAGTGAGATTTGGCTTGGAAGCCAAAGGCGGGGTGGAATGTGGTCTAGATGATGCCAGTTGCGCATTGATAAGATAAGTGATTTATCTCATGTTTATTTAATTTACTTAGATCTGATCTGATTTATTTATGGATGCACATAAAATGTTTGATGAAATGTATGAGTTATTTATGGAATAATTTTCTCATAAAATTCAATCTATTTATGCAAGTAAGTTTTATGAAGGAATTGGAAACTAGTTTTTGGGATTTTGTGCACAGATTGTTTGAGAAAACAATTATTTTGTACCTTTGCTACAAAACCAATATTTCTTCCCATTTTCATTATATATTTTCTATTTTGATGGTGCATTATCCTCGGAATGGTTTAAGACACTTCTCTTTGGTGCTTTTACCTTTTGTTCGAAAACTAGTTCTTCGATCGGACTGTTTGACATAGTTTGGAGAATTATCACATGAAGTGTTTGTAAAAATTCCTGAGTGTTACTTTTATGTTTATATTTGATAAATAATATTGAAATGTGTGTGAGAATGTGAGAATAAATATTCTTGGTATTGTTGGGGAAATGTCTACCGAAATTCTAGATCAATTTCCAATTTCTAGCTCCTTCAATGGAATTGGTTTGAGTGGATTTGTGAATTTGCATATGAAGTGTTTGAAAACATGTTAGAATGAGATATACCTATGTTATGACTAATAAAACATGTTATTTAGAGTTGTAACTGCAATTGAATTATTCTACGATATGTGGATTTAAATATTCTAGTGATTCCTAGAATTACTAGTCAATTCGGATGAGTAGAATTAACTTATTTTTTGGATTATTTAATGGAATGTATATGGGTGGAAAGCTACATAGATATGAAAACAAGTGATCCCTAATATGCTTTCCATGAGCTACAATATTAATCTCTCTCTCTCTTTGTAATGTCTCGGTTTTGACCCCATTTGCATGATGTATATAATGTAATTAATCATGGCGAGGAGCTAAAGGCAAAAGCCCCACCATCGATTTGTGTGTGTATGTTTCAACAATGGGGATAGTTACCGATGGTATGTCGTGCTACCCGGCACCTTATAATTTGACATCATGTAAACACGCACATCAAATAAAATAAACCACAACCAGCTACGGCAGTGCAACGTTGAATGAAAATGGCATGATTCCAGAGGATAAGGGGTGGGGGATGTCAAACCTTGGTCTTTGGGGGGGGTAAAACCCATGTGTTGCCACCTTGTATTGGTTTGTCATATTTCTTGTTTCACCAACCTCTTCAATGGCTAAGTTTTGTTGTTGGGGGCAGTTATGGCTGGTGGTTGAGGCAGTTATTGCCTTTGGGGAGTGGGGTGGCAGGATTGTCAGTCCCTTGCCCACGTGCCCACTCCACCCATGACGGCATTGACTCCACTCTCCCACGGCAGTGGTCTCCCCATTCCCCCATTCTGTCTGTTCATCCGCGCGCGCACAGGGAGGTCTGTTCATTCCTCATGGTGGTCAGCTCACCCTCACGCATGGGAGTTGTTCACTCTCACGCTGTTCGTCGACCTGTTGTGGTGTTCTTTCCATTCACGCAAAGACCAACGAGTTGTTCTCTTACCTCCTTACCTTCTCACGCAGCTAGGAGAGGAGCTACTTATTGGTGGTTATTCACAATTTCCACAGAGGGGAATCGGGTATGTTTTCCTCTGTGCTTGTGGTCTGGTGCAAGTTCCCTCACGCACAGACTGTTTGGGGTCGTTTTTCCCATGTTGTGAGCCGTGCTCACTGATTATGCTTTGGGGCTGTTGTCTTCCCCACATTTTGTTGGTTGTGGCATCCAATTACGTTTTGGGCCACTGTGTATTCATAGTGAGCCATTTTTCTGTCTGTGCCATCTCCTTCAGCGACTGCATTGAGGAGCAGTGTGTTGTGGGATGTTAGATGTTGGATGGTTGTTGACCTCCATATCTGTTGGATGAGTCTCCCATGGCTATGATGGGAATGATGTTTATTATCCATTGTATATTGTGATTGGTTGCCATCATTCATTGAGGGGTTGTGGTTGTTGATGCACCCTGGTTTTGGGTTGCTGTTGAGTTGTTTTGGCCATGTCAGGGCCAAGAACAACTCCGTGTTGTCTTGTGGCTTTAGTTGTGGTTCATCTTTGGTTGGGAATGTACCCGGTTGTTTTGCCTTCTTCACAGGGCTGTGAAGGGATTGGGTTGCTGCGGTAGGCAGTGGTTGGTCTTCAAATGGTGCTGGCTTGGCCGATCTGTTGATGGCCTGATAAAGCCAACGGTGTTGGTTTGGTTGATTGTGTCCCTCAGCTATGTGTAAGCCTGCATTGACCCTTATCCTTGGAAGAATCATGCCCAGCTCGGGGGTGGCAGTGTTGCTGAGAGATTGATGAGCACGTTGGCCTATGGTTGGGTGGAACGTTGCAGCGACATAGCTAGTTGCGGGATTCTTCACCAAAAGATGAGTACTACTGCTATTTCATCTCTGCAATTATATACTGTTTCGTGAGAAATGATGAATATGATTAATGCTGGAATGTATGTTTGCTTTCGCTGTATGATTAAAGAATTATACATTGAGTAACTATGCATGCAAAATGATGGATTGTGCATCTTGTTATGCATCATGTTAAGCTTTTAATTTCAGCATTGATCTCTTTTGTTTATGTTCATGGGGCTATTTTCCCGTATGCTTGGTGTTGGTCGCGTCCTCTTCACCGGTCTGAGGGATGGGGACCGCCGATTGGACCGCCGATCGGAAGAATATAGTGTTTGTGCACCTGCCATTGCGGAAGTCCAAAGCGCTAAGGCTTTCGATGTGGAAAAGACAGCCGAGAGCCAATTCTGTGGAACAATTAGAGCTTCCAAGAGCCGATTCTACAGAAGAATTAGTGGTTCTGAGAGCCGATTCTGCATAAGGAAAATTCTGAGTTTTCCGTGGAATTTCTCTCCAGCAGATTTTGACTGTCTATTAGTGGAATTTTGAGCTATTTTTTAGTGAATTTTTCAGGGCTAAAAGGGAGAAAGTGGCAGCGATCTTATGCGCTAGATTGCACGAAAAAAAACGTTTTACAAAAAAAAAAAAATGAGGGCGCTGCCCTCGACCCGCCTGACAAGGGGGAAAGCCCCATTGACCCCCTTCGTCCTCAGAGACAGTCATTCTTGTGAAAAGAAAATTCTATGTTTTGAGCAAATTAGTAAAGCCCAAAATTTATAAAAGAAGAATGGTGCATTGGAAGTGAGGTGGCTAAAGTTGGCAACCAAAATGTAGCTGTGTGTAAAATGCAAAGATTTGGTGAAAAGCCCTCATTTTTAGAAGTGGTGTGGTTTTCACACCTGGGGTCGGAATGGAGCATGTGGATAGGCGTTGGAAAGCTTATCCAGTAGGGAACAAGGATAAGTCACCAGAATCTGAGTATGGAGCAGCAAAGTGCTAATAACGGCCATTGTAATCAAATGGACAAAACTGGACAATTGCGTGCCCAGAAGTAGCAAGGACTATGAAGTCAACTAGCTGCTGTGTGGAAAAGGAGTTCCATGCCAGGATGCAGGACTTGAAAAGGGAAGTTTTCCTTAAAACCCTGTCTCTCTAACTATGTTGCATTTCCTAAGTTTTATGCATGAAATGCATGAGGATATGTATTGCAAGCATATGATATTGCATGTTGGTAAGAATATTGGGAATTATATATTTATAATGAACCACTAATGATAATCATTGCTTTGATGTGGGAATTAGTGGAAAAACCAACGATGACATGGACCTAGCTGAATATGTTGCCAATGCTGATAAATGTAACCAGCAACCCTATGGAGAAAGGGATAAGGCAACAAGTCCATAACAAAAGTTGGTGAACAGATTCTGCAATATCCTGCAAAGGACCAACCAAATTGGTCATGTCAAGGGTGTAAGTAAGAACCATGTAGGTAAGAGTTTGCTTATAACAAATTCCATGGATTGGTACAGGTAAGAGACCTCATACCATGTGGATGTCTGAATATAGAAAGATGTCATGCCTATATATGTTGATGATATTGATTATAGTAATGCATCCTATATGAAGTGGACATGGTTAGGCCATGCATGGTATGTTGAATGCATTGAGATGAATGCATGTGATATTATGAATGACTAATGATTGAAATGTTGAACTGATGATAATTTAGGAACCATTTCAAAGGTTGTTATGAATGCAGGATAGTCATGATCAATTGGCTGCCAGAAATGCTCTATGGAAGAGCAAGGTGGTATGAATGATACACTGTGCAGTAAGGAGTATCTAAACATTTCCTTTAATTGTATGAATGGTATGAATATACCTTGCAATGTTAGTATGATAATGATGGCATGACGTAAATGAGTTTTGGTATATATTGATGTGATTAACAGCTGGAAGTTTTGAATTCTATAAATTCTAAAAATGCTTCAGTGATGGTTGTAGCAATGAGACAGTATATGCATCCAAACTTACCAAGTGTTTGGTTGATTGAAGCTCATGTTTCAGGTAGATTATTTCAAGCATGGCAGTGAGACCAATGCCAGAATCTACCATATGGTATGCATAGTAGGTTGTTAAAATTCGAATTGTGAATTTCGGATTTAAGGAATTGCTGACAACTACTAGTCACTATTGGCTTGCATAAGCTTGTGTTGGGTTGATTGAAGCTCAGGTTTATGGTAGATTATTTCGAGCATGGCAGTGAGAGGTAAGATCCTGACCAATTCTTGAATCTACCATGTGAAAGAGCCCAACTTTATGAGAAGAGTCTCATGGCTGTGAAAATAGTTGGTATGCATAATTGGTTGTTAAATTTGAATTATGAATTTCGGATTTAAGAAGTACTAACGACTACTAATCACTGTTGGCTTGTGTAAGATTGTGTCAGGAGGGACGCACGGTAAGTGGGTATTCATGTTATGATAGTAAGCATAAAATTATAATGGGCATAGTAATGTTGCTTATAGGAGACCCACAATTGAGCAAGTCAATTTCTGTAGTAGATAGAATTGAAAATTCTTATTGAATTTGATTGCTAATGTCATTGCTTGGTTATGGAACGATCAATTTGGATTGTAGTAACAGGTAATGATTGACTGTTTGGCTATTTGATGAATGTGTCAGGGGTACACACTGTAGGAAGACCATGTGTGATATCCCGCAGAAGCCAAACTTCATGGGAAGGTTTTCCCTTATCTTGGAAATGGGTTTCGGGTGAAACGCCATTGAGCATTTTGAAAATGTCTCATCTGCACTACATGTTCGGTGATAACATGAGTGAGATGGTATGGGTTATGTCGGTAAGACATGTGTGGATACGGACTGTGTCGGGGGCTTGGGTTGCTTGTGAAACCTGGTGTGTTTGGAAACCACACAGACAGAGCTAGAGGGATGGATTTTTTCTCCACAACCCCGGGATAGCATTGGAAGGGAATGCAGGGCCTGAGGGATTGTGTAGCAGAGAAGGGACTGATTCCTTGTGTTGGGTGTGTGTGGGTGTCATAGAAGTCAGGATAGTTCTGGTGTAGGTATTCCTAGCTTTGTAATGAGCTCACCAGCTTAGCATTTAGCCTTTCCAACTCCTGGACGGTATGATAAACCCAGCAGTGTATTGACTTGGCTGTGCCTATATATATATATGAAAGGCATACTGCGACGACAAATGGATAAGTGTTTTGTAACCCTTGCTATGAATATGCATGTTTAATTGTTAAAATTCCATATGTAGAACATGTTTTGATTTATTTCCATTATGACCGATTGCTTGAGTATTGATAGGACCTACATGGCACACGTCGGAGAAGAGTGCACACTTTTCCGATGTCGAGTCATGAAAGGGTTTTCAATATTGATTACACTCTGGGGAGTGGACGCACTCCTGGTGTCTCAATACTTGATAGTGAATGACATGAAATGTGATTACAGTTTTAGAGCAATAACGCTGATGAGTTTGCTTGTATTGCTTGTATTGCTTGTGTTGACAGGCTAAATAGATACAGATGGGTGTTGCACCCTAAAGGTAAGGGTAAAGGTAAAGGTAAACGATTGTTGTGAGGGGTTGCGGAGTAAGTGTTATTGTTGGTATAAGTGTATGCGTTATTGTTGATATAAGTGTATGTTGGGCTGTTATATGCCTGGGGATCCATAGTAGATCCTAGACCTGGAAATGGTCATGGTAAAGTTCCAAGCCTAGTCAACATGAGGATGTACTAGTTGGACATTAATTATTTGATGTTGTGGAGCAGCCGACGTGCTGACCTAACATCTAAGTCCATAGGCAATCCCAAGGCTTGCAAAGCGAAGCAGGATCCTGTGGACGAACGAGGAAATGCACAATACAGATAAGTATTGGATTATTTTTCTTATGAATATACATGTGTATATGATTTGGATATGATGTTTTAAGCTCTTGTTCCAGAGATAAAACTGATGAGAATAAAATAAAAATGTGAATCTATTCAATGTTTGCATATAGGTATCACTAGGAGCGAGGACTATGAGAGCATCCTAGGGGTGCATGTGGACATGTGACTGTCCTGGAAAGCTCAGAATGAGTGGTAATGAAAAAGGTGCTAGTAAGACGAGGGAGTCCTAGCAATTGAGACAAACCATGTGGAGAGACTCCATGGTTTAGAGGTCTGGAATAGACCAAAGACACTAAGTGTCATGACCAAGAAGGATTGGTCCAACATTCACGGTAAAGTGAAAGAGGCTGAGAGCATGAAAAATCCACTGCGGTGATGTGGGTTCCAGGATGGAACAAAACAAAGAAGGGAAAAAAAAACTCTTACTACTCTCTCTTGCCTTTTCATTATATATATATATATGTTTATGCATTGTGAAAACAAAGGAGCATTGAATGCATGTATGATTGAGAATGAAATGTGTGTATTTGCTTAAGTAAATTTATGAATGCTGGAATAGTTAATTCCCTACCCCGGAATGGACATGAAGGAGCTCATGTGCTTGTTGGGGAAGGCATGAAAATATGAAAGTTTCCTTAATGGAACTTGTACTGTCATGCCAATTGGGTAATTAACTAACTGATTTTGATGTCTACATTATGCTTGGTCTGATAAAATTTAAATGGTGCATTTCATAGGTGAGAAAAGTGAAACCAGGTGGTGCACATTAATCATGGCAGCAGATCAAAAGTTGTTGGACTTGGCTGGAATTCTCCTTCTAATGATTGCTAAGACCCAAGAGAATCTTGAGGAGATGCTCAAGATACAGAGAAGGCAGAATGAAATGAACCACCAGATTTTGCAAGACTCTATTGGTTTGCAAAGGGAGGTGAAAAGCCTTCTAGGAGCAATCAGCAAAGGAAAGGAAGGTGGATCAGCAATGGGACAACTGTCCAAGCGACCCGATAAGAAACGGTCCAGGCATGAAGACTTAAAGGAAATTGAGCAGGTAAAGATGAAGCAGCCAGTGAGATGCTGGAGATGCAGAGGACATCATTTACGCCAGGACTGTCCAATGAGGGAACATGATGAAGGCGATAGCCACAAAGTTCCTAGACTTCGGGATCAGCTGGAAGCTGAGAACCAGCAGGGGAAGTCCATGGAAGCCGAGGGGCTTGGTATTGAACGTTCAAAGCAAATAATCGAACGTAGGACAGATCTGCAAGTTTTGAAATTTTGATGTGCAATGGTATATGTATTGTGTTTATGTATTGGAACACCGAGGACGGTGTTATTCCAAGGGGGAGGGGAATGTAATGTCCCAATTTTGACCCTGTTTGCATGATGTATATAATTTAATTAATCATGGTGAGGAGCTAAAGGAAAAATCCCCACCATCGATTTGTGTGTGTATGTTTCGGCAATGGGGATAGTTGCCGATGGTATATCGTGCTACCCGTCACCTTATAATTTGACATCATGTAAACACGCACATCAAATAAAATAAACCACAACCAGCTACGACAGTGCAACGTTGAATGAAAAGGGCATGATTCTAGAGGATAAGGGGTGGGGGATGTCAAACCTTGGTCTTTGGGGGGGGGGGGAAACCCATGTGTTGCCACCTTGTATTGGTTTGTCATCTTTCTTGTTTCACCAACCTCTTCAATGGCTTGGTTTTGTTGTTGGGGGCAGTTATGGCTGGTGGTTGAGGCAGTTATTGCCTTTGGGGAGTGGGGTGGCAGGACTGTCAGTCCCTTGCCCACGCGCCCACTCCGCCCATGACGACATTGACTCCACTCTCCCACGGCAACGCTCTCCCCATTCCCCCATTCTGTCTGTTCATCCGCGCACGCACAGGGAGGTCTGTTCGTTCCTCATGGTGGTCAGCTCACCCTCACGCATGGGAGTTGTTCGCTCTCACGCTGTTCGTCGACCTCTTGTGGCATTCTTTCCATTCATGCAGAGACCAGTGAGTTGTTCTCTCGCGGCCTTACCTTCTCATGCAGCCAAGAGAGGAGTTGCTTATTGGTGGTCATTCACAATTTCCACAGAGGGGAATCGGGTATGTTTTCCTCTGTGTTTGTGGTCTGGTGCAAGTTCCCTCATGCACAGATTGTTTGGGGTCGTTTTTCCCATGTTGTGAGCCGTGCTCACTGATTATGCTTTGGGGCTGTTGTCTTCCCCAAATTTTGTTGGTTGTGGTGTCTAATTACGTTTTGGGCCACTGTGTATTCATAGTGAGCCATTTTTCTGTCTGTGCCATCCCCTTCATCGACTGCATTGAGGAGCAGTGTGTTGTGGGATGTTAGATGTTGGATGGTTGTTGACCTCCATATCTGTTGGCTGAGTCTCCCATGGCTATGCTGGGAATGCTGTTTATTATCCATTGTAGATTGTGATTGGTTGCCATCATTCATTGAGGGGTTGTGGTTGTTGATGCACCCTGGTTTTGGGTTGCTGTTGAGTTGTTTTGGCCACGTCAGGGCCAAGAACAGCTCCGTGTTGTCTTGTGGCTTTAGCTGTGGTTCATCTTTGGTTGGGATTGTCCCCGGTTGTTTTTCCTTCTTCACAGGGCTGTGAAGGGATTGGGTTGCTGCGGTAGGCAGTGGTTGGTATTCAAACGGTGCTGGCTTGGCCGATTTGTTGATGGCTTGATAAACCCAGCGGTGTTGGTTTGGTTGATTGTGTCCCTTAGCTATGTGTAAGCCTGCATTGACCCTTATCCTTGGAGGAATCATGCCCAGCTCGGGGGTGGCAGTGTTGCTGAGAGATTGATGAGCACGCTGGACTATGGTTGGGTGGAACGTTGCAGCGACGTAGCTGGTTGCGGGATTCTTCACCAAAAGATGAGTAATGCTGCTATTTCATCTCTACAATTATATATTGTTTCATGAGAAATGATGAACATGATTAATGCTGGAATGTATGTTTGCTTCCGCTGTATGATTAAAGAATTATACATTGAGTAACTGTGCATGCAAAATGATGGATTGTGCATCCTGTTATGCATCATGTTAAGCTTTTAATTTCAGCATTGATCTCTTTATGTTCATGGGGCTGTTTGCCCGTATGCTTGGTGTTGGTTGCGTCCTCTTCACCGGTCTGAGGGATGGGGACGTGACACTCTTCATTTGGTATTTGGAAGGTTCCATTGAAAACTATGTACATTGCAGTGAAATTGGCAAATAGTTTTTGGATTCGAATCTCTGTTTTGGTAAAAGATGAATGTACAGAAATATGCTCTGTTATTGGTTATTTACTTGTGTTGTAGAATGCTATTTTCCATATTTTTACCTTCACCTCTGTGTGCATCGAAACTTGGTACGATTGTTTTGATTGAATTACTGCTAGTATTTATTAACTAGTTGTATTGATTGAGCTTGAAATATCCTTCGTTTATGTACTCGGATCTGATCTGAAAAAGCACTTTATTTTGCTATAGATGCATGCTTAAATATGTGTATAATGGCTGTAGGTTCACTTTTTGGTTCATTGGCATGGTTGTGTGTCGAATTCGTGCAAGACTAGTTGTTAGTATTGAACAACTAGTTAACTAGTTCTTGTGGAATCATTTTCATAATTGCTATGTTTAATTAATTGGAAAATGGTAATTAGCCCTGATTTACATGTTATTAGGTGTTAATTAGCCATTGGACTTGATAAACAGCGGTTAAGTGATAAACAAATGAAATTATAATAAGTACTGCGAATTATGCGCTAATTGTCGTTAAGTATCGTAATTGGAACACTAATTACTAATTAATCATGATTAAGAGTAAATGGCATTTAGATGTGGAATTTATGTCTCAATTGGATTGGAATTGATATATGATGTTGCTAGAAGGTGATAATAATCCCTTCCAACCCTTGGATGAGACATTTGAATAATTATTGAATTTATTTTAATTAATTTGTAATTAAAATGACTTTGTCATGAAAAAAATATTAAAAAATGAATTTTAATATTTGTTTAACTAATCCATTGTGATAAAATTATCTAATTAGCATTAGAGAGCTAATGATATGTCCCTTGGTCCCATTGATATCACCAGGGGACATTACAAGTGGTATCACAGCTTAGTTTCCAACACTACGGCTGTTGGGCCTTCTACAAATTTATTATCTTATGTATATGTCAATGTTCCCCCAAGTTTCCGAGGAGCAGGAGTAGGGAAACGCACATTGGGGACGTGTGGAGATCACCCCCAAATTTTAGTGAAATTTGGGGGGGCGAGGTGGCGTCCAAGTCTTAATAAAAAATAATATTATAAATTATTAAATCCTAGCAATAAAAGTTCAATGATTCATCCC
>LPNX010305478.1:446390-547926 GCA_001517045.1 Pseudotsuga menziesii
ATGCCCCCTTGTGCATTTTCGAGAGTTTCCTGATTTGGGGACACTGGGAAACGTTTCCCCAAGAGCCCCAGAGCCCTCAGGGTGCAGGGAGCGAGGGGGGCGCGCCCTCGACCCTGGGGGGTGAGTCCCCATGTAACACTAGTATATGTGCATTTGGAGTTTATAAATGTGCTTAGTAAAATTAATTTAACCTTCCTTATGTTAATAGAAGAATAAGAAACCTCACTTCAGAGATTATTTCTTTGTATTCCTTAGAATGAAGTTACATGGAATGTTGGTTGTTCAATGATTGATTAGTAATTACTATGTGGTGCATGTCTAATAATTGACTTTGACTTGATTGGTTGATGTCTTCTGGATGATTTATTCTTATTGATGTATTGTGATCATTGTATTATCCTTGATGAATCTTGGTTGATGTCTTCTGGATGATGTATTCTGATTGATGTATTGTGATCATTGTATTACCCTTGATGAAAATTGGTTGATGTCTTCTGGATGATGTATTCTGATTGATGTATTGTGATCATTGTATTACCCTTGATGAATCTTGGTTGATGTCTTTTGGATGATATATTCTGATTGATGTATTGTGATCATTGTATTATCCTTGATGAATCTTGGTTGATGTCTTCTGGATGATGTATTTTGATTGACATATTGTAATCATTGTATTATCCTTGATGAATCTTGGTTGATCTATTCTGATTGTGTGTTTTGATTAATGTATTCCATTTGATGTATGTTGGTTGATGTATTCTGATTGGTGTATTATGATAATTGTATTTTTCTTGATGAATCCTAGTTAATGTATTTTGATTGTGTATTCTAATTGATGTGTTCTGATTAATGTATTAAAATTTATGTATGATGGTTGATGTATTTTGTTTGATGTGCTTTGATTGATGTACTATGATTGATGCTTGTATGGTTAGTTGATGCATGTATGGTTGTCCTTGGTTGATATTGCATGATCGATATATGATTGATATACGTTGAGATATTATGAATTGATGGTCGATGTATTTATGGAGGATGTATGCATGAGGGTCGTTGTATGATTGATATTAGTTGATGAATAATTTCTTTTGAGTGATCTTTAAGAAGAATTATTCTTTGTGTTGAGATAAAAAGTAATAGGTTTTTATGGCCTTTTTGGTTGTTAGTTAGATTAGAACTGTTGCATATAACTTCTCTTTGCTTGTTACATTAAAATGAAAAAGTATTTAGGTGATCTTTGAAAATATTTATCCTTGTGATCTTTGTTGAAAGTATCTTGCTAGGGTATCCTTGTAGTATATCAAATACCTTTGTTGAAATGCAACAATTAGTATGGCTCAGGCAATGCTCAAAAATTTGTAATTTCTATGTGTGTGTGTGTGTAATCCTTGGCATCTGCTACGATTTGATGATCCCAGTACTGAGATAACTATGTGTACATCCTTGTTTGGCATCTAAACTGATTTGAGGAATGGAAATGGAGTATAGACTTTCTTGATAAACCTAGTGTGTGAAGGAACCTCACAGACCAATCTAAAAGGTTGGTTTTCTTCTTTGCATACCCTGAATAGCACTGGAAGGGAAGACATGGCCTGAGGGACTGTGTAGTAGAGAAGGAATGCGTCCTTGTGTTGGGTGTGTAATTTTTTAGAATTCATGCTAGATCCGGTGTGGATGTTCATAGCTTTGGGGTTGAGCTCACTAGCTTAGTAGTCAGTCTTTCCATCTCCTTTGCAGCCTGATACACCCAACTGGAAGGATGGCTTGGCTGGTAGCCTGATAAACCCATCTGTTGGCTTGGTTGTGTCTCATGTGAATTTGGATAAGTGTAAACCACTGCATGTGTAAGCCAGATAAACCCAACTGGAAGGATGGCTTGGATGGTAGCCTGATAAACCCATCTGTTGGCTTGGTTGTGTCTCATGTGAATTTGGCTAAGTGTAAACCACTGCCTGTGTAAGCTTGATAAAACCAACTAAATGGATGGATTGGATGGTAGCCTGATAAACCCATATGTTGGCTTGGTTATGTCTCATGTGAATTTGGCTAACTATAAACCACTGCCTGTGTAAGCCCAATAAACTCAACTGGAAGAATGGCTTGGATGGTATCCTGATAAAACCATATGTTGGCTTGGTTGTGTCTCATGTTTATTTGGCTAAGTGTAAACCACTGCCTGTGTAAGCCTGATAAAACCAACTGGAAGGATGGCTTGGCTGGTAGCATGATAAACCCATATGTTGGCTTGGTTATGTCTCATGTGAATTTGGCTAAGTGTAAACCATTGCTTGTGTAAGCCTGATAAACCCAACTGGAAGGATGGCTTGGATGGTATCCTGATAAACCCATATGTTGGCTTGGATGTGTCTCATGTGAATTTGGATAAGTGTAAACCAGTTCCTGTGTAATTCTGATAAACCCAACTGTGTTGGCTTGAATGAATTTTATTGCATCCTTGGCTATGGGTGAAGTCTGCTAGTGTTCCTTATTTCTTGGGGAAATCATGCCTAGCTCGGGGGGAGCAGTGCTGCTGAGAGATTAAAGAGAACACTGGCCTATGGTTGGGTGAACGTTGTAGAAACATAGTTGGTTGTGGGACAAGCTTCTTTCAAGATAAGTATTCCCTTGTATTTTATTTTCGCAATTGTATTTTGTTTATGAATTACTATGAACATGCTGAATGCTTGAATGTATGATTTTGCTTCCGATGTATAGTGATAATGTATGCATCTATGTATCTTTAAGTTCATTCATTTTTATATTATGTTCATGGGGATTAGATTTCTCGGGTTGATAGATGTTAGTCGTGTCCTCTCCGCCGAGTAGAGGGGCGAGGACGTGATAGTGGTATCAGTAGACGCATGCCATATTATTGAAATTGATGAGAATAAGATTTTGTTAGATGCATTTCAAGTATTTGTTGAAGAAGTATCTAATCTCGATTACCTTGCATATAGTGAAGTATTTCCTGTAATTAATTAAAATATTTATTTATTTTGAAAGATGTATTTTAAGAATCTTATTGAACAGTATATATGTTTACTGCTAACCATGTGTCTGTTGGGAATGTGAAAAAATCATCCTTGTTAAAGAAGCATCTCTATTTCAAGTATCTTTGTTGAAGAATATGGTTTAGCTGTTGGGACTGAGTTCCTGGATTCCCTCAGAGAGCAGTCTAGTATCCATTTCCAGAGAGGTAGTTTGGTGGATTGTCACCCCTTTGCTTACATCATATCACTCTACTATTTCAGGTTCTCACACAGGAATCTAGGAAATGGGAAGGTGATCCTATAGGCAGTAGAGACGGACATGAAAGTAGTAGTGGCAAGCATTGAGGTTCTTAGAAGTGGTAGTTCTGAGAGATACTAAACTAATTGCGCTCTTCTTATGGGAGGAACATTTTCCTATTGAAGCTAGCTGCCAAAATTTGAAATAAGTATTCTCTCATGTGCTATTCATGTTATTTTATTTTGTATAGGTTCCATGGTGATTGATTTATGCTATATTTATGCTCATGGTTTAGTAGTTAAAGAATTCTCTTATATCATGTAATGTATATTTGTATACATGATGTTAATCATATGGTTGATTGAAATATGATTTTCAGGTGAATGTATCTTTGTTGAAATTTGAAGACCTTGTAATGGGGATTTAATACTGACCCTTGCTACTAGTCTTGGTTATCGCACAGGAAGCCATAAAATGGGATGGTGATATCTTGAGGAACAATTTAAGTGAAGGGAGTCACATCCCATAGGAAGTGGAGATAGAAAGGAAAGTAGTAATGGGAAATATTGTGGTTTCTCGGAAGAGGAGTTCCGAGAAATACTACTTGAAAACTGAAGGTGGTGATCCCTTTGAAAATTGTAAAAGCATGTATGCATTATGCATCAAGGACGATGCATGGTTTAAGGGGAAGGGGATGTAATACCCCATGTGTTAAAGCCCCAGAAATATGTAATTTGTAATTGTTTATTATTGTGGCACAGGGTTCTAGAAAAAGGGTCTTTAAGGACCTAGATACATTATTATTATTTTGTAAATAATTAATTAATGAAAACAGCTGGCACATCGAGGACCACTAAAAGAGTATGGGAGGCCTAGATCCACAATGTGAGGGGGAATGGGGACATTCCTAGCACTTTAGAACTTGTTTGGTTGTTCTTGGTCCATATTTATGACTTAGTCACTTTATTAATTAATGATCGCCAAAACATTGTACAAATGACCCAAATTTTGATTAATTTATCCTATGTTGGTATTATTGAGCTTAATTCATGATTTAGTGGGCCTCCTTAGTGTTTGGGTGGGTGCCACTTGTTGATTGAGTCCCTTTGGTGGTTTTGTAACTCCTTGTGTAAATACTTGTGTAACTCTTGTGTAAATCCTTTTGTAACCCCCCTTTTCTATTTTGGAAAGATGCCTTGGTTTGTGTGACACCTCACCTCACAAATTTTGAGTTGGGTGGAGTGGCTTGGAGTCATTATCCTTGAAATTTCAAATTGATTGGGTTGGATTAGAGTTAACATCTTGTGGTTGATTTAACCCCCTTTGGATTGACTCAAGTTGGCTTACCATGGTTTTATTTTGACTCATTGAGTTAGAATTACCTTATTTGTTATATAAATACATGTTTGATATCCTTGGTTTGGGGGTTGTTTCTCATGGTTCTTTTGGATGGTTGTTGATTATGGTTTTTCATACTTTTTATTTTCCTTGGTTTCCACTACTTGGATTTTTCCTCAACCTGCACATAAAACTTGATGGTGAATGTCGATATCTTGATGGCCTATGGGGTTTGGATTACCATTGCACCTGGTAGTGGGGTGGAAGAGGAAGTATGTGGTGAGGAATAGAGTTTTGGATTCTCAAGCTGATACTTGAGTTATTCTTCAGTGCACATCTATTGTGGATCTGTGGCCTCAGCTCAGGGGTGGCATGTCAAAGTGAGATCTGGCTTGGAAGTGCCAAAGGCTGGGTGAAATGTGGTTTGGATGATGCCAGTTGCGCATTGATAAGATAAGTGATTTATCTCATGTTTATTTAATTTAATTGGATCTGATCTGACTTATTTATGGGTGCACTTTAAATTCTTGATGAAATGTATGAGTTATTTGTGGAATATTTTTCTCATAGAATTCAATATATTTATGCAAGTAAATTTTATGAAGGAATTGGAAACTAGTTTTTGGGATTTTGTGCACAAATTGTTTGAGAAAATAATTATTAGGTACCTCTGCTACAAAACTATTATTTCTTCCCATTTTCATTATATATTTTATATTTTGATGGTGTAGTATCCTCGGAATGGTTTAATACATTTCTCTTTGGTGCTTTTACCTTTTATTCGAAAACTAGTTCTTCGATCGGACTGTTTGGAATAGTTTGGAGAATTATCACATGAAGTGTTTGTAAAAATTATTGAGTGTTAATTTTATGTTTATATCTGATAAATAATATTTAAATGTGTGTGAGAATGTGAGAATAAATCTTCTTGTTATTGTTGGGGAAATGTCTACGAAAATTCTAGATCAATTTCCAATTTCTAGCTCCTTCAATGGAATTGGTTTGAGTAGATTTGTGACTTTGCATATGAAGTGTTTGAAAAAATGTTAGAATGAGAAATACCTATATTATGAATGATAAATTTTTTTATTTAGATTTGTAATGGCATTTGAATTATTCTACGATCTGTGGATTTAAATATTCTAGTGATTCCTAGAATTACTAGTCATTTCAGATGAGTAGAATTAACTTATTTTGTGGATTGTTTAATGGAATGTATATTGGTGGAAAGCTACAACCATATGACTATAAGTGATACCTGATATGATTTCCATGAGCTAAAATAGTCATATCTCTCTCTTTATTTGGCATTTGGAATGTTCAATTGAAACTATGTACATTGCACTGAAATTGGCAAATAGTTTTTGGATACGAATCTCTGTTTTGGTAAAAGATGAATGTACAGAAATATGCTTTGTTATTGGTTATTTACTTGTGCTGCAGAATGTTATTTTCCAGATCTGTACCTTTACCTCTGTGTGCATCGAAAATTGGTATGATTGGTTTGATTGAATTACTGCTAGTAGTTATTAACTAGTTGTATTGATTGAACTTGAAATATCCTTCGTTTATGTACTCGGATATGATCTGAAAAAGCACTTTATTTTGCTGTACATGCATGCTTAAATATGTGTATAATGGTTGTAGTTTCAATTTTTTGTTCATTGGCATGGTTGTGTGTCGAATTCGTGCAAGACTAGTTGTTAGTATTGAACAACTAGTTAACTAGTTCTTGTGGAATCATTTTCATAATTGCTATGTTTAATTAATTGGAAAATGGTAATTAGCCCTGATTTACATGTTATTAGGTGTTAATTAGCCATTGGACTTGATAAATAGTGGTTAAGTGATAAAGAAATGAAATTATAATAAGTACCGTCAATTATGCGCTAATTGTCGTTAAGTATCGTAATTGGAACACTAATTACTAATTAATCATGATGAAGAGTAAATGGCATTTAGATGTGAAATTTATGTCTCAATTGGATTGGAATTGATATGTGATGTTGCTAGAAGGTGTTAGTAATCCTTTCCAACCCTTGGATGAGACATTTGAATAATTATTGAATCTATTTTAATTTATTTGTAATTAAAATGACTTTGTCATGAAACAAATATTAAAAAATGAATTTTAATATTTGTTTAACTAATCCATTGTGATAAAATTATATAATTAGCGTTAGAGAGATAATGATATGTCCCTTGGTCCCATCGATATACCTAGGGGACATTACATAAAATAACAAAATGCATGACTGCTAATCAATATAAAATTAAAAGTAAAAAGTTTTTCATAAGGTAATGACAATAAAAAAACATGTTTTCAAGCTTGGAGTGTGTATTTTTTATTGCAATCGGTATGTTATGTATGTCATGTGTTGGTGAGTTATGTTATTTTTAATGCACTAGTTTGTGTTGCAGATGAAAATTAAAAAAAAACCGTTTTCTTCTACCTTAAACAAGGATTTTCGATATCAGTGCCGCTGTGTTATGGTCTACAACAATGCGCTGATATAAAGTGTGCACTAGTGCGCTTGGTAAGTATAAAATCATCGCGAGAAAACCTATGCATGCTCGTTTTTGCTAGTGACCTCTGCTATAAATGGATATTTGGGATCTTTTTAGAGAAGCATATGTAAAAATGTCCATTATAAGGTCTTTTCCTTGTAGTGATTGTCAGCCTGAAGACTCAATAAGAAGAGGCAAAACTGTAGAATAAGTAGCGAGAAGTCAAAAGTCAACTCAAGGAAAAGAAGAAATCTATGAGAATCTAGAGTCTGAAAATTTTTCATTAAGAAAGGAATTTCAAATTTCAAATGCTCAATTACACAGAAGCTTGAAGAAAACTAAAACTTTTAACGAGATTATTAGCTATCAAAGGTCACTATTCATCAAAATAGGTCTTGGCTATTATGAGAATAATAAGACCCATGAATAAGATGCAAGTAAGGAAAATGAAGAATAGCCTAAAATCTATGCTAATGTTATCAAATGCTCTATTAACAAAGAAAGTAGTATCAGGAAAGAAAATGATGATCAACCTAAACCTGATTTTTCTCTCAATAGCAAGAAGAATGAGTTTAGAAACATTGTTCCACTAAGAAGACCTTCCATAAACCCGTACCAAAATATTTTTTGTTGCTACTATTTTTATTGTAATAATTTTGGTCATAAAGAAATAGATTCTAGAGGTTATGCTAGAAGTGATCATGTAAGAAATAGAAATATAGGTCCTTATGAAACCTCAAAGGATGATTATGTGAGAAACAAAATCAGATGTGCTCATGGGTTCACTAATAGAAACTACAATTCAATTACTCCCCTACTTGATTATAATACTAAATGACATAAGTGTAATAACTATGGGCACCATTAGCTCATTATTGTAGAAGCAACATAGTGGGATATTTTAAACAAAAGAGAGAAGAAGAAGGCCTTTCCAAATTGAAAGAAGGATACTCTAAGATTTTGAATCTAAAGGAACAAAAGAAGGAAGAATGTGTACTTGCACTCTATGCTTAAGATAAAGGGATCCAATGGTATCTATATTGACAGTAGATGCTCAAAAACACATGACAATGGACCATACCAAGGTCCTCACCTTAAAATAACAGAAAGAAAGCAATGCTACTTTTGGAGATAAAGCTTCTGCAAAGATAGTTGGAAAATGTATTGATAGTCTTGATAATGGAAAGGATAAAACACATCATGTCTTTCTTGTTGAAGGATAAAACGTAATCTTCTATGTTTTAGAAAATTGTATGAACAAGGTTACAAACTCACATTTGACTCTAAAGGGTGTGAGACAAGGAAAGATGATTCATGAAGATCAATGGAAAATGCAATGAGGAACTCATGCAATGTATACATACTCAATAAATTCAAAGGATAAAATTGTATATGGGAGTGATATCCCTCTTATCTCACCAATGAGTGCTTGAGAAGAAGCACGAGTTCAAGGGGAGTGTCCCTTTTCCATTGATGTAAAAGGAGGAGAAGTTGCAGATAGGAGGAGAGTTACATATAGGAAAATAATTACATACACATGAGAATAATTGCAAATAGGGGAAGTAATTACAATATTGTTGCATATTCAACTAAAGAGTTGTTGTCAATCACAAAGTGGGAGATTGTTGGAAATATTGTTGCAATCGATGTCAAATAAAAGGGGAGACTACAGATTTCCAAGATGAATATTGTTGGAAATATTATGTAAATGATGTCAAAGATGGGAGAAAAATGTAAATGGGAATTTTTGGACTTTTGATGTCCAGTTTGGATACCCTATCTTTGGAGTAATTTTATCTATAAAGACCTATATGATATGGGAGAATATGATATATGGTTGGAAGAATTATTCCGAGACCTTTCCAATGGTGTATGGAATTCCCTCTAACTCCATAGGACTGTGGAGATATGAAGTGTTAAAATGTCCCTACTAAAATTTTAGGTTATACCTTCCAAGGTATTTAACAACGTTAGGTCGGCCCAGAAAGGTGACTTAAAAATAGTATAAATAGAACAAGGCACTCCTCATTTGTTCATTCACTCATCCATCACTTGAGATCTTATTTTACAAAGTGTGCAACTCTAAGAGGAAGAGAGAAGGGACACTTGTAAGGAAGCTTTTAAAGATGTTCTCTTGAGCATATTCCAAGGTATTTGAAGATGCTTTCTTGAAGGTTTTCTAAGGGTTTTCTAGGGTTCTCTAAGGAGGAGGAGGTGAACTTATGGAAGAGGAAAACTTGCTTTGAGATGTGATCTTGGAATATTTTTTAAGGATTCTTCTTTGGATGAGGCTCATGTAGAAGGTGATCATGCCATATTTTGGAACTGATTTGAAGACGATCTTATAAAATATAAGGGTTGATTGTGAAGTAGATTTGAATTAGACCACGGTCCATAATTGAGTTTGATTGTGGGGTAGATTTTAAGTTGACTATGGAGCAATTTTGAGGAAAATTTTGTGTTGAAAAATTAACTCTGAAGGTCCTCACTCATATTTTTGGTGTGGTTTGATGAGGAGGACTTAGATTTTGTCCTTGTGTATTTATGTAATAAGTGAGTTTTATATAAATAACAGTGATGTTTTGTGATTTATAGAATGGGTCTCACTTAAGTTATTATTTAATAATTAAAGTGAATTAATTATTAAATGTTGGTGCATTAAATGATGGCCCCTGCTTTTGTAAATGTATCTCAACCTTATATTTGGCGGTTAAGATAGGTGGTTACAATTTTAAAGTATAAACAAAGAGAGAGAGGACAAATTGTACACACCATTAATGAAGAGAGAGAAAGAGAAGAATATTGAGGAGAGAGAAGGAATGCCCTAGATAAGTGGCATGATTCCCAAGGAAAGGAGCAACACATTTCCTAAGGCATCCATAACCGTATGGTAGCAATTTGACAATGACCATACATCATATGTGTTGTTGTTGCATTTATTGTAGACTAATAGGTCGTACTGAAACAATCAATTATGGCACGTGTGGCATGGTTTTCGAGGTAGGAAAGTACAATCATACAACAACACGTGTCAAGGTTGTACAATTGTTAATAGGCACAAAAATCGAGGTATTTTATTGTTGTTCTAGTTTGGGTATTTTTGTCACTAAGGGTTTGGGGAATTATTTCATGTGTAGATGGAAAATTTTTGAGTATTCTTCGTAATCAAAATTTTCTTCTTTATAGGGTTTTCCAGGTCTTATGACCAAAATATCTATGTTTTCATGTGTGAATGGATACTTCAATATTTGAGAATATCTTGAATATGGTGCTTTTTATTTCAAGTTTATGACTAAATTTTTAATCAAAAACCCTAAACATTCAAGTGTTTGATAGAATGTGTGAATGGAAAGCTTCATATTAATGTCATTTATTTTCTTCATGGTATTAGAGAAGAATTGAAGTAGGGTTCAAGATTGTGACTCAGAGTTAGAAGTCGTGTTGTCTTTCAAGTTAAAATATTTGTTGTAAGTAAATTCCAATGATGAGCGTATGATATGAATATAGGTTGGATAGTTTATCCAACTATCTTCCTTGGAAAGTTAGGATCACTGTTGTGCTAAAAGAATGGAAAATATGGGGTTTTGATAACACCAAGATGACCAAAAATACACTCCAAGATTCTTTAGATGAATTTGAAGCCCTTGAATACAAATCCCAGAGAGTGATCCTCGATGGAGTAAAGGATCATCTCATTCCACATTTGGAAGAGAAGAAAATTGCTAAACACATGTGAGATACCCTGAATCGATTATTTGAATACAAGAATGAGAACCACAAGATGGCACTAAAGGACAAGATACACAATGTCAAGATGAACAAAGGTGAAGGCTCTTGTCCTCCTGCTTAACTTGAGTGGCACAAGTCAAAGATGAGTTAGTAGTCGTAGGAGATATTATCCCAGATTCAAAATTGATGAGGATAGCTCTAAAGGGTTTCACCAAGAAATGGGAAGTATTTGTTAAGTGCATTGTAGGTAGGGAGAAGCTTCCTAATTGGTCCAAACTGTGGGATGAATTTACTCATGAGGAGATTCAAGAAGGGTCTCTGTGTAGGAAAGTCAATGAAGAGGTGGAGCAGAATGTGGAACTTGCAACAAAAGTTAACAAGAATAAGAAAGACATCAGTTAGGTCAAATGTTACCAGTTTGGTCAGATGGTACATTATGCCTCTAAGTTTCCGAAGAAGAAGAAAGAGAATACTAAGAGAGACATGGCAACATCTGCAACAATAGAATAATATGCAGCAAAGTTTGAGCAAGTGTTTCCTCTTGTCTAGATTGATTCCAGTAGAGAGAGCTCCGTTTTTGAGAATGTATGGGTTGTTGACATGGTGCAACTAGACACATGACTGGAATATATGATATATTTCAGATCATCACAGAGTTAGGGCTAGGACACTTCATTCAGACATATTTTGATAGGACACAGATAGCGATACAAGGGGTTGAAACAATGAGATTCCAACAAGACCTTGGTGAGATCTTAGAATTACACAGAGTTCTTTTTGTTCCTAGGGTGAGAGTTAGAAAAATCTCAATATCATCTTTTGAGGATGAAGGTTATGGTATGATGGTGAGTTCTTGCCATGTTTTCCTGTACTGGATATATGATCCAGTTGGTACCACCATTCTGTTAGGAGATCGTAGGGACAAACTCTATGTTTTGAGAGGGAACATTGTACGTCCAGGAGTAGGAGGGTGGTTGTTAGAGTCAGAGGATGAGGCAAGAGTTGCATCTAATAGACATGGTTCTAATGAGGAGACTGACTCTCTCTATATCACTAGAAGGAGACTCATGTAGTCCAGTGATGGTGTAGATGAGCAGGTGGATTAGGTTCAGGTTGAGTCTTAAGCTTCAGAGTTCTAGTATGGTATTGAGAACTTGCATCTGAGAGTGATTTCAAAGCAGGAGGGAGTTGTTGCAGGAGTCAGATATGGAGATGGTGATGTGGACCTTCCTCATTAAGAGGGATTGTTGAAAAATTAACTATGAAGGTCCTCACTCATTTTTTTGGTGTGGTTTGATGAGGAGGACTTAGATTTTTTCCTTGTATATTTATGTAATAAGTGAATGTTATATAAATAAAGTGATGTTTTGTACTTTATAGAATGGGTCTCACATAAGTTATCATTTAATAATTAAATTGGATTAATTATTAAATGTGGGTGCATTAGATGATGGCCCTTGATTTTGTAAATGTATCTCAACCCTATATTAGGTGGTTAAGATATGTGGTTAAAATTTTATGGTATAAAACAAAGAGAGAGAGGACAAATTGTACACACCATTAATTAAGAGAGAGAGAGAGGAATATTGAGGAGAGAGAAGGAATGCCTTAGAGCAGTGGCATGATTCCCAAGGAAAGAAGCAACACATTTCCCAAGGAAGACAAAACCATACAATAGTAGTCCGACATTGACATCACATGACACGTGTTGTTGTTGCATTTGTTGCAGACTGACAGGACCTATTGCAGTAATCAATTATGGCACGTGTGGCATGGTTTTTGAGGAAGGAAATTACAACATAAAGTAAAGTCGTACAACAGCATGTGTGAAGTTCACACAAATTTTAATAGGCATGGAAATCAGGGTATTTGTTGTCTTTCCAATTTGGGTATTTTTGTTAGTTAGGGTTGAAGGAATTATTTCATGTGTAGATGGAAAACTTCTGAGTATTCTTCTTAATAAAAAAATTCTTCTTTCTATGGTTTTCCCCAGGAGTTGGGGTTTTTCCCGGCCTTATGACCAAAATATTTGTGTTTCATGTGTGAATGGATACTTATTTGAGAAGACATTGAATATGGTGTTTTTTATTTCAAGTTTATGAGTAAATTTTTAATAAAAATCCCTAGACATTCAAGTGTTTGACAGAATGTGTGAATGGAAAGTTTCATATTAATGTATTTTATTTTCTTCATTATGGACCATATTTGAAGCATATTATGGAGCATATCTAAGGTTGATTATAGATAAATTTTGAAGCTAATTATGAGGCAATATTTGAGGTGATTATGTCAACATTGTTGTACCTAATTTTCCAGTAGGTTGGTGCCTACATATTGTTTATTTGTTTCTCAATTGAGGAGATAGGTATCTCCAGTAAGTTGATGCCTACATATTGTTGATTAGGTGTTCAGTTGAGGATATTGGAGTCTTCAGTATGTTGGTGCCTACATAATGTTGAGTTGGTGCTCATTCGAGGGATTGGTGTCTCCAGTAGTTTGGTGCCGATAAACATTGTAATAATAGGTTGGTGTCTACATGCATTTATAAAGATAAGATTTATTGGTTTTATTCTGAAAGAGTTTCCACATTAAATTCTATGTGATATGATTTGTGTTTATATGTGTTTACAATCCATAATCAATAAATGATTGACAAATTCTTGTATAAAATAAAACGTAGTCTCATACTAATTCATCCCACTCTCGGTATAAGCATAAGTTCAACAAGTGGTATAACAGCAAGTTCCTTCAAAAACAGTTTAACCACTGAAGGAATATCTCTAGCACAGATGGATTGTGAGGAATTTGGTCTCTACACAAACAAAGTTCATTTGCTTGATTCAACAAAATATACAATATGGAGTATGAGAATGAAGATATATTTGATGGCCCTTGGGTTTCGTTCATGATAGGCAATACAACACCAAAAACTCCACCAACATATGCAACTACAAAAGAGTCAAGAGAAAACAATACAAAAGAAATAGATACCATCTTGAGTGCCCTACCAGATTATGAGATTGTTAAGGTAAATACATGTACATTAGGTAAAGAAATTTTGGAAAAACTACAAGATATTTATGAAGGAAAATATCTCTTTACAAAGCACACTAAAGAATAAAATGAAGATAATAAAAAAGAAAAGTTACATTTATAAGAAGAAGATATTGATGAAGGAAATGAAGACAACCCGTAAAAAATAAAAAAATTGAATTTTGAAGAAGAATAACCTCTCTTCATTGGCAAGGATACAAAGATGCATTCAAAAGAAGAAAATATTAAAATGGATTTTGAATAAAAACTCGAGTCAATACCTTTAATAAATTGAAAAACTGAGGAAAGAGAATATAAAGCATAAGGAGCGATTGCAGAAATATGAAAAGAAGAATAATGATCTTGATGAAATAGAGAAGACAATTGTCATCCTGAAGACCCAATTAGAAGAGGAAAAAATGATAGAATAAATATTGAGAATCCATTTGAAGGAAAATGACTAGATATGTGAGAAGCTAGAGTATGAAGTTGTCTCATCAAGAAAGGAATTGGAAAAATCAAATGCTCAATTACACAAAAGCTTGAAGATAATTGAAATTTTGAATGATATCCTTAGTTATCAAATGTCACCATTCATCGAAATATATCATGGCTATGATGAGAATCAGAAGACCCCTAAAGAGGATGCAATCAAGGAAAATGAAGAAAATCCTAAAAGTTATGCTAATGTTCTCAAAGGCTCTATCAACAATGAAAGTAATAGTAGGAAAGAAAATGATGATCATAAGAAACTTGATTCTTCTCTCAGGAGAAACAAGAATGATTTCATAAAAGTTGTTCCACTAAGAAGACCTTTCATAAACCAATACAAAAAACTATTCTTTGGATTTTCTTTTTGCAATAAAGTTTGGTCATAAAGAATTAGAATGTAGAGCTTATGCAATAAGTGATTATGTAAGAAATAGAAATAGAGGTCCTTATGAGACCTTGAAGGATGATTATGTGAGCAACAAAACAAAAAGTGATCATAGGTTTGTTGACATAAACTACGATTCATTTGCACCCCTACTTGATTACATTATTGAATGTTATAAGTGAAATAATAATGGACACATAGCTCGTTACTACAGAAATAACATAGTGGGATATTTTAATAAAACATAGAAGAATATGTTCACTACAAAAAATTTTACCTTCAAGGGGGTTCTCTTATGCCCCAAAAAGAGACTTTTGGGAGTGTTTTTGGAATTAGAGGAAATTTTGATAAAAACACCCCCAAAAGCACCAACGTTAAAAGTCTAGGATTTTAGGGGTGTTTTTAGAAGAGATCTAAACTACCCCAAAAAGTGACTTTTGGGGGAATTTCTAAGGCCCCTTGTAGATACCTACGATCCTGTTTTTTAACCCCCTATTAAACTCCCTCTTACAAGCCTATGGGGGAGGTCTTGAATCTCCCTCTTACAAACCTATGGGGGGGATTTTGAATCCCCCTTTTATTAACTTAAGGGGGGATTCAGAACCCAACTCTTAAATACCTATGAATTTGGTGTTGAATCCCATCATAATAACATACCAAGGATGTTTCAAACCTCCATTGTAGCAACACATGAGGAATATGTAGAACCCCCCTCATAAGAACTTACAAGAGCAATGTAGAACCCCCACCGTAGCTACATAGGAGGATGGTTTATAAACCCCCTCATATATGCATATAGGGATAGATATTAACCCCCCTCAAAGAATATTACAAGGGAAGTCTAGAACCCCTCTCATAAAATTTTAAAAGGGTAGTTAGAACCCCCATCATAGATGCATACAGGGGCGGTTATGGAACTAGGGTAGCATTTTAGAACATGTTAGAAAACCAGGATCATAGAGCAATACAAATTAAACAAGATGTAAATATTAAAACATAAACACATTACAAGAGAGAAAAAAATATAACATGGTTCACCCAAGATGGGATACGTTCACACAAAAATTGTCAGTCCTTTATTATTATATCATCCAACAAAATGAAGGGATACAACCTGCATCAAAACCATTGCACTTCCTATTCACTCTCTCAGAGTCTCTCTCACACAATCACATAAACCATTTTATAATGCTACAATACAACACACATTTGTATTACAATTATTTCCTTTTATTGGGGAATTACCATGGGAAAATACCACGGGTCACTGAATACCATGGGCCCGTAAATTGTTGGATAACAAACATCACAAAAAATTTGTTTCTGGGGATCCGCCCTCGAACCCCATTTCTCTAGGGTACTTCCCCTAACGCCCCCAACCAAGGGGGATGGACCCCCCGGACCCTCGCAAGGGTACGATGTCCCTCCACACCCCTCTGCTAGGATGAGTGTACAATAAAACTGGGGTACAAACATGACTAAACAATAACATATCTAAATTTGGAAGATAAGGCTCCACAACCAACAATATCCCACTTGGATATTGATCACAACAACTCCACCGTTGTTGCACTTTCTGAACTATGCTCTAAACCTTGGACCTGGAAAATTTATCATCTTCACCTTCATGCTTGAATTCCAACTGAAACAGAGAAGGGACTCAATTTCTCTCTAGTTACTACCTTTGTAACCATGTCTAGAGGATTCTGGCTAGTATGTATCTTTTCCAGCTTAACAGTTCATATTCTAGAGCAGATATTATGAAATGGTACTTGAGATGCATATGTTAGTATTGGAATGGAAGGATGAGTTCTTTGCAATATGAATGGTAATATGGTTGTCACTGTACAACCTACTATTCCCATGCTTCTTACCCAATCCCTCCATGAACCTCTGCAACTAAATCATCTCTTTACTAGCCTCTGTAGCAGAAACATACTCTACTTCTGTGTTGAAAGTGTAACAACCTTTTGTGGTTTTGAAATCCAACTTACTGTTATTCCACCTATAGTAAAAACATACCCTATGGTGCTCCTCTTACTGTATTTATCACCTGCCATATATGTGTCAACATATCCATGTGGAACAATGTATGAAGCTCCAAAACATAATGCATGATAAGTGGTACCTCTCAAATACCTGAGAATCCACTGTAATTCCCTCCAATGCTCTTTACCTGGATTTTTCATATACTTGGTCACAAATCCCACTGCATGTGCAATATTTGGTCTTGTGCACACCATGGCATACATCAAGTTTCCAACTGCTAGTGAATAGGGAACCTTGGACATGTATTCTATCTCCTCTGGTGTCTTGGGACACATCTCCTTACTTAGTTTTAAATGGTTGGCCAAATGTGTACTAATTGTTTTTCATTCTACATTGTAAACCTCTCCAACACCTTTTCTATGTACTCACCCTAAGACAATGTCAATTTGTGATTTTTCTTGTCTCTTTTTATTGTCATACCAAGGATTTTATTTGAAGCACCCAAATCCTTCATCTCAAATGAATTAGCTAGTTTCCCTTTGAGCACATTTATATCTTGCATGTTAGACCTTGCAACAAGCATGTCATTCGCATACAATAACCAGATAATATATCTTCCATTATCTAGCCTCTTGAAATAAACACAGTGGTTAGAATGAAATTTACTATAACCTTGTTTTGTCATAAACTTATCAAATTTAAAATACCACTACCTTGGAGCTTGCTTTAGGTCATACAAGCTCTTCTTCAACCTGCGAACCAAATTCTCCTTACCTTTGAAGTCATTCCCTTGTGGTTGCTGCATATAAATCTCTTCCTCCAAATCCCCATGGAGAAAGGTTGTTTTTACATCTAATTGTTCAAGATACAAATATTCTACCTCCATTAGACTCGTACTAGTCCTAATTGAACTCATTTTTACAACATGAGAAAATATTTCGTCAAAATATATACCTTTATTTTGTGTAAACCCCTTTACCAAAAGTATAGCATTGTACCTCTTCTTGCCTCCTTCTTCTTCCTTCAACCTATAAACCCATTTATTCTGTAATGTTATTTTACTTGCAGGAAACTCAACCGAATCCCAAGTCTATTTTTTATTATTATCAATGAGTCTATCTCCTCATTCGTGCCTTTGTCCCACTTCTTTCTAGTTTCCACCTACATTGTTGCTTCAAAACATTTTGGTTCACCAGAATCAGTCCTCAATAAATAATACCATGAAGAAGAGAATCGTTTAGGGTTTCTACTTAACATGGTAGATCTTCTTACAATTGCAGGAGTTTGAGGTACCTGTTGCTGCTCTTGATTTTCTGGTACCTTTGGAACTTCATTTTCTTTGATTTTGTCAAGCACTTTGTACTCTATGTTTTCCTTTTCCTCTTGCTTTCCCTGCAATTGATATATGTACATATCCTTTTCATTGAATACTACATCTATACTCCGAATGATTTTGTGATTTCCATAATCCCATAAGAGATAACCAAAATCATAAACTCAGTATCCAATAAAGGTGCATTTCTTGGATTTACGCTCAAGCTTTGTTATATTTTCTTTATCAATATGGACAAATTCTTCACAACCAAAAGTTCTTGGAAATGAGTAGTTTACCTTTTTACATGTTCATGCTTCCTTTGGAAAAGAACCATCAAAAGCGCTTAAGGCCCATTTTTTATTAAGTAAACAACAATATCTATAGCACCATCCCAAAATTGTAAGGTCAACCTTACATGCATTCTCATACACCTTTCACGCTCCACGATCATCCTATTCATCCTTTCTAACACACCATTTTCTTATGGTGTTCTTGGTACCATTGTCTATCTACGAATCCCATGGTATGAACAATAACTATCAAACTCTTTGTTGTAGTATTCACCTTCATTATCAGATTTTAGACATTTCAACATTTTCCATATCTCATTCTCAATAAAAGCTTTCCACTTCTTAAAAATAGAAAACACATTAGATTTCTATCTAATGCATTAAACCCAAGTTTTTCTAGTTGTGCCGAGAGGCACTCTACAACCCAGTATGGGGGAGATCTTGTAACGTTATGTAACGTTGTAACATTACATAACATTGTAATGTTACGTAACGTTGTAATGTTACGTAACATTACATAGATGTCGGCTATAAAAAACAAAACTTTTAATTATCTTCCAAAATAAATGTCGGCCACAAAAACAATCTAATATGGGTGAGATGTTGTAATGTTCCTACCTAACAAAATAATAAAAAATAAATAAATAATTTAATTATCTGCCATAAAAAATTGTCCGTGAGAAAAACAACACAATATAGGGGAGATGTTGTAATGATTCTACTTAACAAAATAATAAAAAATAAAAAAAATAAAAAAAATGAATTATCCGCAAAAAAAATGTTGGTCATGCACATGGTTTTAAAACCATGTGCAAAGCCTCTTAAAAACCCATGGTTTTATTGTACATGGTTTAGGAGGGCCTTACAAATGGTTTTAAAGCCATGTGCAAGGCCTCCTAAATAGCCCATGGTTTTGTTGTACATGGCTTAGGAGGTAGTTGCAAATGGTTTTAATACCATGTGCAAGGACTTCTAAACAACCCATGATTTTAGGAGGGCCTTGCACATGGTTTTAAAACTATGTATGGAGGAGATGTTTTAATGTTTTTTCCTAACAAAATAAAAAATATTATATGCAGCCATAAATAGTATTAAATATTAATAATAAAAATATTATTTGTGGACCTTAAATAAAAAAATGGGCCTTTTGTTCTAAATCACTTTAAAGCTCATAGTTGAGTGCAATACTTAAGAAGAGGTCTGCACCTCCAAATATTTGATCCCTCTCGGCGCTTTATAGAGCCTGTGATTTGGATCTATGCTGGTTACATCATCAATAAAAGTAACATAATAACAAGAGCCACCAAGATATTGTACCTGATCTGGTCCCCATACATCTATATGCACAAGCTCTAACTTTTCACTCTTTCTCTATTTCCCAAACCTGAGAAATATAAATCTCTTTTGTTTTCCATAAACATAGTTCTCACATAATTCCAAACTTACCTACTTCAGATCTGGAAGCAATTTCCTTGAGTGGAGAATCTGCATCCCCTTCTCACTCGCGTGGCCAAGCCTATGATGCCACAATGTTTTACATATTATGTGGAAGCTACAAATATAGAATAATCAGTATTACGATGACATAAATACAACATACCTATCAGATCTCCTTTTTCTATTACCAGTGTTCCTTTAGTAATATTCCACCACATTTTTCCAAACGTAGACAAACAATCGCTATGTCCCAACTGCCTTGTTGAGATCATATTTCTTTTCATAGCACAAATATGCCTTACATCCTTTAGTGGCCATTCATTTCCATTATTTAATTGAATCCATACCTTACCCATTCCAACAATTTTATATGGGTCATCATCCCCCAATTTTCTCATCACACCCTTAGTTGTCTTTTATTTTGCGATATTGAAGGCCACAGATGAATCTAGGCACATATGTATTGTTCCTAGTGCCTTTTTGTCAAGAACCTCCCATTATTCGCCCTTCATAGTCATTGGTTGTTTTGTTTTTTTGCTCAACGATAGGAACATATCCTTCTGGTACATATAGTCCTCCATTTTCATCTTCCATAAATGTTGGCCAATAAACATTCCAAAAAAAATCTTTCGGGGGCTTCGCCCTCGGACCCCTCAGTCGAGGAGGATGCCCCCCCCCCCTCACCCCCCCTGCTTGGACAAGTGTATAGTAAAAATGGGGTACAACTGAAAAATAACATCTCTGAATCAGGCATATCAAGCTCCACAACCAACAAGAACCACCCTCATAGAGACTTACGAGGGAAATTTAAAATCCCCCTCATAGACTCCTATGGGGGTAGTTATAAATCCCACTCATATCAACTTATAGAGGATGTGTGGAACCCCCTCGTAGAAACATATAAAGATTGTTTGAAACCTCCCTTATACAGGAAAAAAATGATTACCATTAATATTAATCAAACTAAAAAATATTTTATTAAAAATACATTGCAATATCATTTGGGAATGGAGGAATCGAACCACCAACCTCATGCTTGTAATCTAGGTGCTCTTCCATTGAGCTAGCATCCTTTAGGAATTGCATCAAGGAGTAATAGTAACACCTAGTTTGCATCATTTGTAATTTTAAAAAAAGGCAATAACATCCAAATACAACCATGCTTAAAATCCAATTTATTTTCCAAACAAGCTAATAAGCACAAAGTTTATCATGATCAAGCAATAGAATATCCAAAACAATTATGCAATCTATTAAAGTGGTCTGCAAAAGGGTCTTAGAGAACAAGATAATGTACTTATGCATACCTAATAACTTGAACTTGAGCCTTAATTACAACAACATTATTGTGTGAAATGAATCCATCTAATACTTTTCGTAGCTCCATAAATTTTTTCCATCCCCAATCATGTTCCTTTTTACAGAATCGATGGAATGTATCTAAAAAAATAAATTTGAAAAAGATTTAAAAAAATACAATATAATAGAATAAAGACTTATTATAACATAAAAATCCTTAGTAAAACAACTAAATCAATATACCAAAAGGATGTCAATTACCTAAGTATTTAAATTTCTTTGGATCCTTGTTCACTACAACAATCGTAAATTGTGCAAAATGACTCCAACCTATAAAAACACGGTTGTATATTGGATTGAAAATAATAGAGAGCTCAACTTACTCCTCTACATGAATAGAATCTTAGTTATGTATGATCATAAAACAATGTAATATTTTAATATAAGTTAAAGAAACAAGACTTGATTTATCTATATTTTATACAAGAGCCAGGAAATAGTGGGGGGGGGGGTTCTACTTTCTGTGTTTACTCCATAACATCATGTTATGTGAATCATACTAACTTGAAGAGAGCCTAACCACCTAATGTTACTAGGTATGTAATGATGAGGGTTTTGTAAGGCCTTGAACTTCAATTCCCACCGCAAATCATCCCTAATTCAGCATGTTGACCCCTCCCAGGATTTTCTCACCATGAAAGTAATAATAAATGGACCCAAAACAACATTTTATGGCACATTTCATCCTTAAACAAACAATTATAGGTAGGTTGAAGAAAATATGGGCATTTTTTATTCCATGTAGCAATCAAACAACCCTAAACCTTGATTTTGGGCCTCCATATGGATAGTATCAACCTCCCAATAGTCACTATGAAGTAGTTTTAGGAATAATATGAGTAAGTATAAGAATGGTATGAGTATTTTCATGAAATTTTCTCCATGAAAAGAGGCCAAATGATCATTCTGGGAACAACAACAACCCCACAACATGAATTTTGGGAACACATCAACAAGTAACAATGGTCCTTTTGAAGTTTTGGGCATAGCTTCAACACCAAAACCAGATTTGGAAAAAGTAGTTTATCAATGGTATAAATGTTATTAAGGGATTTGATGGATGTATAAGGCATCTCTCTATCTCTCCCTTTGATAGAAACAAAACTTCCATGTTGGAAATTTTTCGCATTGTAACACATTGATAAACATGGCTCTCTTTCACTTCTATCTCCTCCAATGATGAATAACATCAAATTATCTTCAACTATGCAGTTGTCGGCTTCCTTCAATATAAATCATTGAAGTACAACTTGCACAGGGTTCCATAAATTTCACAATCATCAAGCAAGATTAACATAAATGGTGGAATACAAGTCCATCTATCTTGAGGTATATATTCTAAGAAACTATAGGACTATTTAATGTTCCAAAGAGACAAACATAAATCTTTGAAAAAAAAAGACTCAATGAAGAACATAATGAAGAACAATAATTGGTGGAAAGGAATGAAGTCAAATTCATTTTTCATGATATTATTCACATTCTAGTAAATAACTAGTACAAAATTCATGCCACTTCTTTTAATGATCTACATAACTAATGATATGTTATTTGGGATAATGAATATATCCCTAGATAAGCATAAGGTGGTCTTAGTAGTTAACAATTAGGAGAAAAATTACTTACATCCAAAATATCTTCCTGTTGCAGCTGCAACTTTCTTCCCAAATTTTTAAAATTTTGGGCCCTCCTTGTTGATTTTATCTTGCTTGGTTTTATTGGTTTCCTAAATTCGGTTGTTCTTTTGCTTCAATTTTGGATTTTCCTGAGTTTGAATTGAGTTCAATTATTTACCGCTCTCGGAGGATGAATGATTATTTTTTGTTTACAAATGCTTTGACTGTTGAACTTAACATATTTTTGATTGTTTTTGAATGGTTTGGTTTTATCGTTGTCGGAGGCTTGTTGAAGATTGAGTCGAGGTTTTATTTCTCTGTGCTGCTGTTGTTTCAGAGATTAAATGAATTTTTTTAATGCTTCCCAGCTGAAGGTATTTGAGCAATTAACGCTATGTTTTATGTTGGTTTATCACTGCCGGAATTCATTTGAACAGTGAATCGGGGCCGTAGTTCTCTACGCAGCCGCCCTTTCGGAAGCTAAATGATGAATGACCCGTTGGATAACTCTGATTTTCGTCGATGCTTTTGTTTTCTTGATCAAAATTTTACTTCGCGATGTTTTTTTTTTCACCATCAGAACAGTGTACTAATCTTTTGTGATTGCTGACACGGTGGCAACATTGAGCCTTTGGTTGCGGAACCCGTTGTCTCTCCACTTTACGCCATTGCAGTTTTCTAGTAAACTATCTCGCTGATGTTTAGTGGTTATAGCTTTGACCTTTAGATTTTAGAGTTGCCTACCGCTGATGTTTTTATGTTGACTACGGAGCCCTTAGTCTATATGGTTTTCACCATTGCGGTAGTTGAGTAAACTAACCATCCGACATATATCTGTTCCGTTCGCTGATGGTTTGTTCTGATTTTTGCCGATGTTTTCTAGTTTGCGGAACCCTTAGTCCATATGACTTCTGTCGTTACGGATCCTCATTGAACTAATCATTTGATGATATAATGTTTCCACCCTCTGGTGAGGAGTTTGTCAGCCTGATGCTTAATTTTTCCCATCGGTAAAGATTTCCCGCCATTTTTGTGAGCTTTTACCATATTTTTTGGGCGACGCAAGTTTTCTATTTTTTATCAAGTTAGGGTTTCGCGATGAAAACGCGGTACCGGGCTTCACATTTGATGCTTAGTTTTATTGATAGTATGGTTTACATTTTATTGAAAGTTAGATGATCTTGAATGCAGTCCAACTTGATGATTAGTTTTTATTTAATTGCAGACAGACCTAGAGGATTTTTCAGACCTAGTTTGATGATTGTTGCTTCAAAGAAGACATATACAAAAGACAAAGCAAAATCGATAGTAGCAAAGGCCCAGGCTTGGAATAGGTTCATCAGTTACCGAGATGGTCCCCTTTTATGAAGTACTCATAAGTTTCAATATAAAATGTAACGTATTGTATAAATCATGAGCACTCACAAAAGGACAAATATTGTGAGATTAAATGGTTGGGGGAGCCCAAAGGTCACCCAAGGGGGGGGGAAACCCAAAGGTTTTGCTATTTTGTATAAGTATAGGAGAGTTAGATGTAGTAAAGGACTTTTTCCAAGATAGATTTGTGATAGTATGATGTAAGAAGAACTATTTCCTTTTGCATAAAGAAATTACAAGTTTCCTGTTGGAGAAAGCTTTGTGGAAGGTTTCAAATGCTGTGCAATGGATTTGTTGAATGTGAACTATTTAGTTTTCAGCTGTTATCCACTATCTGTGAGATCATTCTAACTCTTTGAACCTATGTCCTTGTTATGAATGCGCTCTAGTTTATTCTATGAAATTTCCACTATGAGTAATGAATGTTGTTCATAAACAATCAACTATCTGGTTGCTCATATATCTATAAATGTTCATGTGTTTTGAAAGGAGTAACAACTATCTGTGATTTTTCTTAATGCATGCGAAAAATGCATTACTCATTGATAAATGATAATCTTTCTCCCTAGGGATAGGTTAGATAGTTAGTTTTAGTTTTTCTTGCTATGTGTGGTTTAGATGCGAGAGAGTTAAGATGAGAGGTAAGAACATACACATCACATTGGGACCGCTCCTCGTATTCTCTATCAATCTACATTTTTAGATAGGCACTTGCATCTCATACTTAAATACAAAAACTAAAAACAGACACAGTGGATAGGGCTGTAACCGGTAAAACCCTTTATTTTTGTTACTTGACCTACGTTATCCATACCATAAACCAGACGGATTTCCCATACCAAATAGTAACAGGCTTGTTGGGAATGCTTACTAGGGAGAATCCCCAACTGTTGTTACCTGCTATTTTCCAGGTCCCAACAGTTTTTGGCACTAGAAGGAGGGCAGCCAGTGCATGGCTGGCCAAGGAAACTTATTTTCTCGAGATTATTCCATCAGTGATAGTTCTAAAAGCAGTTTGTTTCCCAATCCAATTCCTGAAGAGAAGGGTAAAGAGCATATGTATTCTGTCGATAACAAAGTAGTTAATGATCTAAGAAGACATACTAGGGCATATGTGAAGAAGATTGGAGGATTACCAATTATTCCTGTCTTTCCCATAAGAGAATATAAGAAGAAAGACTGTCCTATATTGGAAGACGTAGTGTTGGTTGGAGATTTTAAAGAACTGGTAGAAACAGCCTTATAGGAAGTTGTTCAGCCTTTGAATCAAGTGGGCCTAGATACACCTTACTGTTCACCTATTCATACCCCTGTTCACTCACCACCTCATTCTCCACCCAGACTCATGGCAAATGTGAATGCAAATCAGCCACCCAACCCACCAAATCCACCACCTGCTTGGAGGGCTAGGTCACGTTTAAACTTGGCACCCCCTTTACATGAATTACCTTAGGATTTTGAGAAAATGCGGCCTAAGTTTGACCCAAGTGAAAATATTTTAGTAGATGATCATTTGCAAAGCTTTTACTTGGCTGTAGAAGGACTAAGGGCGAGAGAACATGAAGATGTAGTCTGCAGATTGTTACGGAGAGAAATTCCTATGGCTTTGGGTACCACAATAGATAGCTTGGCTCCAGAAATCAATCATGTCCAATATGAAATAGAAATTAAATATCTAACACTAAAGGATAAGGCCTCGTGCCTTATTCCGGACGGTTGAAGTAGATCCTCGTTGAGCTTTCCAACTTCAGCTTGAATTGATAGATTACTTCCTCAACAATAAGTAAACAATACAAGCATAATATATATATTGGTGTTAGATCTATTCTAGCATATATAATCAACAATGTATAAGCATTTGAAAACATACATGGATAAAATATTCATTCAAACATACATTATTGGACAAGAAAATATATTTCTATTAATATAAAATCAAATATTACAATGGATACAACCTCTGTCGGCATGTTTGCGAATCGAAGAAACTGAATCCCCCACTTGGGCCTCCACCACCTCAATCCTCCATCTCTTGATAGCAAGCTCACAAGCAAAAGGCAAGCTTGGGAAGAACATAAAAGTGCTCCAAGGGACAAAGGGATGTAGACTCAATCACAAGTTCTGGCAACAATGGACTATAGTTTCTTTGTTCTTAATTCTCTCATATGCCTTCAATGTACCATAGAGTTCCTTATATAGATTTTCAAAGGGGTAATGGAAGGTTGAATCTGAGCGATCTCAAGGCATAGGGAAGGCCAGGAGTCAAGTAAGGTAGATCCATGTCAAGGAAAACTCCAAAAGCATTTGGATTATGCACACATCCTGATGTACACAGTTTTAGGGGTCAAACCTGCGTATACATGCGATTAGGGATTTAAAAGTCACGTGTACTAATTTTCACATGTTTTTAGGGATGGTCAAGGAAACATCAAAGGACAAAAAATGGTCCAAGGGGTCTAAGGAGTCTGCAGAGGGATAGGGGAAGGCCATACAAGTGTGATTCATGTGGAGTGGTAAAATCAGCTATAACAGATGCCCTCTAATGTGTGAGGTCAGAGGGGTCACATGATGGCCGAAATACATTATAAGTCCATCCCAGAAGTGGAGTGATGAAGAATCCCAAATGGAAGACCAGCCACCCAAAAATCATAGTACAATGATACAACTCTACACATAACTGCAAATACATTTAGCAGTCTCGAATACATAAGAGTACAATGGCCATGAATAGGCATGATACAAGATATCACATAAGTGGCCATCGCCATGTATAATATACATAGATCAGAATATCCATGATGAATATATACAAAGGACCATGATCTCCATAATGGATGAAGATATACAATGGATCAAGATCTCCATAATAGCTGGAAATGTCTAACATATACTTGAATCAAGTCACAAGAGTTGAAATCTCATGAACACTGGCACAATCAAGGAGGTAGCATATAAGAGATGCCACCAATATGGAAGGTCTTCTACAAAAACCGCTACAAGTACATGTCCTACTATGTGAATAGAGGTGTCGAGCTCGAACATAGTAGTCCATTGTCTCATTACCGGTCATTGATGTATACCATTAACAAACGCGTGATCACCCACCGATAATGAAAATGGGAATCAAGGTACTAGAGTGAAAACTAACAAGTGTGAATAAATGTGTTGAGGTCGAACACTTGAGAGGATCCATTGATCAGGGGACATTGATGTATTCCCAAATACTGTCGATGGTGAGAGAACCTGCCATTGATGACTACAAGTCTCAAGGAACTCAAAATGACTCTAGATTCCAATCCCAGAATAAATGATCTGAAGTCGAAGGGATGAAATCTGCTGGAAGGAGGGCATTAAGGCATCCCCCATCATCCAACATGAGGTACTCAGCAAAGTTGTATAATGTGGAAGGACTTGATCATAAGGTGCACGAACTAGTAACTGTACTGAGAATGGCCGACATGCAAAGTCAAGATAACTAAGGAATGACCGACTCAGGTTTCAACTTCCTTCGAACAAGAGCATAACAACGAATGGTGATTTAATAAAGGCAACACAGAATCGATATACAAACTGGGACATCTCTGCGACACAGGAGGCATCGACAGAGGCTCCATGGGGATTGGAAGCTTAACCAGTCGGTGGAGATACACTCAGACAAATGGGTATAGCTCCTAAAGTCAAACTATAAACCCAACCAATGGATGAAATATACAGTGCTCTATTTGAAGGTGACACAACTCTATAGCTGCCAAAGATAACATCTTTCCTTGTCTAGATTTTTGGTTTTTTTATTTTTTTGGACTTTTTCAAATATTTAAAAATCTTGAAAAAGAATAAAATTGCTTTATAGTTACAGACTAGGAGGAGATGAGTGTCATAGGGGCAAACAAACTAGTTCCAAGCAGTGGAACATACCTATGCTCAATGCAAGGACACATGTGTAGGATATCGATACTCGGGGGAAAATCCCCTCCCGGTAAAAGGGAATCAAACTACAAAGGATATATAAAATGGCTCTGCATGGATAGACATGAGACAAGCTTGGGCTATATGTCTGAAACGCAATGTCAGGGGAGCTAGCATAGAGCTCAATAAGGCATGCAAAGCTCATGATAATGCAATTATAACTTGACATAAGGAAGTCCTGAGGGAAATAGGCCAACAAAAGATCAAGAGGAGTATGAGGCTCTTGCGAAATGTCATGGAAGTACTATACAATGGACTCCCACACCCTAAAGGACAAAACATCAGCATGGGCACCAAATGTAGATAAGGCACTAACTAGGGTATGCATGTAAGGTCAAGCTCTACCACTCATACCATGCCACTTCTAAAACAACAAGAAGGTTCTGTGACATAATAGAGTGGGTTTGTACCTAAGGCTATGATGAAACAGTCATAAGGTCATGCAAAATGAAAACGGTGATGAAACCTAACCTATATGCCAGTTTAGACATGATACCTGAGATCGACACGAATGGGTCAATCCAACGGCTGAAACGACACTCAAAAAGGTCTCCTATATCACGAATTAGGTAAAAAACGGTCCAAATGATTATAAATTGTCCAAACTATAGAAAAGGGGGTAAAAATTTTCAAAAATTTGAAAAATTTCTATAAATAGTAAAAAATTCAAAATATTATAAAACATTTGAAATTTTTACCCAATTGAGCTCAGATTTTCAACAATGAATTCCAGGAGATCTATCCGATGGAATCCACTACCGTTTCTTCCAAGTACTTACCTATGCTCTTCTCTTCCATTTTGATGCAATTTTTATCAAAGTCCATGGTCATTTGAGGTTTCTAGGCCAAACTAAAAAAGGCGTTGCGGCCCAAGTAGAAATCGAGGGTTTTTCTGTATATAGGGCTGGATATACGCAGAAAATGCCCTCACAGTCGCGTACATATGCGGTTGTTTGGAAAACAGTCACATATGCGGCCGTGCATGAGGTTTTTTAAGTAATCTAATGGGAAAACTTGCAATTTTTTGTGCAGGATGGTCCTAGAATGGAAAGAACGTGAACATGGTGAGGTAGAGGAGGCAGTAAGGGCTGATCTAATGGCTCAACAAGCTCTATGTGCATGTGGACTCTACAAGTTTTGGTGTCTTGGTGGCTTGAGGGCCAAACCAAGACTATTGCAGATGCTGGTGGATTACTGGGACCCAGAGTCTGATTCCTTCCAGATAGATGGGATGTCCCTCACTATAGAGGTGGAGGACATATACTTTATTACTGGACTTTCTCGACCGGGGGAAGTAGTGAACCTTCGTTCCTGCGATGGTCCCGGAGGTGGTCTAACTGTCGATGAGTACAATGTGGTGTACTGCTATCCAGACATAGAGAAGGTGGGGAGTCAGGTCCCAACCAACTCTATACAGGTGCTGGGCCTAAAGGCCATCCTATTGACATTGGGCAGGATAGTAGGCTTGGCTTCAATCCACCAGGCCTCGCGGCCTTTGATGTTCTATGCAGTGGAGTGCATGAGACCCATGGTCCATGACTAGAGCACTACACTACCGAGCAACATGAAACATCAGCTTAGTGAGTGTAAGGCGGGCAGAGTGCGAAACTTCGGGTTTAGCAACATACTGAGCATGTTTTTCTTCAATCATGTTCCAGGATTGAGCCCCAGAGTTGACGTTCCTCTTCACAGGGTTTGAGATCTGGCCCAACAGTGTTGGGTAGATGCGATGTGCAGACTGGGGGGAGGTAGGGTGTCCAACCCCTATCTAGCTGGGTTCTTTCCATGGTGGTAGCGATAGATAGTTGCCATCGATGACTACCCCTATGCGGGGATTGATTTCTGAGGGGACCTGGACATGCTGCTACCACTAGGATTGACATATGGTGACATAGGTAACGAATCTCGACCCTCTCTTCAAATTTTTGAGTTATTTAATTTTTTTGTGTTTTCTGATTATATGGAATCAAAAGACATATTTTTGGGTGACAATACCTAGTGACATCTACCATTTGTATGTAGATGTGGGACCATAGTGGCTTGAAGGCTCCCCTCGTCACAGACGGAGGGGAAGAGGAGATGATATCATGGGTGTGGATGTGGAGCGGATGCTCTAGAGCATCCATACCAATTTTGTGAGGCTGACACACAGGGTTCCCATGGTGTAAGTCGAGGACTTTCCTGAGGCTATGCAGCGCCAGGTGGTGGGTGTACCATGAGCATGGGTGTGATTATTCCGATGGCTAGCTAGAGCCATAGTGACCTTCCATGATCACAACCCCCCTCCTCCTCCACAGGCTTAGATACCTGGGAGTTATACATTTTGTACTACCATGTATTATATCTTGGTGGCTCGAGAGCCCCATTTTTGTATCATGACACTATGTATTACCACATTTTGGATGTTATATAATTTTTTTATGGTGATCGATTTATTTATTTACATGTGTAAAGTTTGTGTTTGTGATGAATTTATTGTGTATGAAACAAATGCCAATCTAACACGTAGTTAGCATATGAGTTAGCAACTTGATTATTAATTCTTGGAATATGTATGTATGTTATATTGTCAAATTGCCGTTCTAATAATCTCACACGTAAGAATCTTCTTAATAATGTCGGATCTCTAACATGGTACAAACCATTAAGCTGTGACACTACTAACTCCGAATAAAGACGTACCTCAAGAGAGAGAATGCCATGTGAAATGGCATCTCGTAGAAGCTCAATAACGTCACTATATTCAACAACATTGTTTGAAGATGGCTGCAAACATACGCCTCCTGAAGACAGTACCTGACCCATAGGAGTATAAATCACCCAAGTAGCAGAGGCTGAGTGTTGAGTGTGATGGCTCACACCATCCGCAAATCCTATGTAGGTGGAAGATTCCATTGACATCTTCCAAGAGAAACGAAAACTCATCACAAACCCGATCACTATAAGAAAAATACCTAACTATGCAAAACTGTACAATAATATACAATAACCAGCCTTGGCTGAAAATCATGCATAGTACTTCTTGAGATAGAGCCCATTTCTAGGCTCTGCCAAGGCCATTCCCTCGTAATTCACTAACTCATAAGCGCCCTTATCTAACACACATTTGACGACGTAAGGACCACGCCACATGGGGTTAAACTTTTATGCCCCCAAGGGTTCTTTTGGTTGATCCCACAAAAGGACTAAGTATCCCTCACTAAACCTCCTTGGACGGACAGACTTATCGTATTGGATATTTATGCGACGGTTATTTACTTCTAGAGCCACCAAGGCATCTCGACGCTGCTCATCAAGTTGCTCAAGGTGGACCAAACGCTCCTCCAATGGTGAAGTGTCTGATAAGAGTTCTACAGCTAGCTTCAAAGAAGGAATCTCACATTCAATCGGCAATATCGACTCCACTCCATGTACAAGTTGATATGGAGAAAAACCTATGGCAGTCTTAACGGCGGTTCTATACGCCCACAAAGCAGGATATAACACGATGTGCCAATTATTCTTGCTCTGTGTGATGGTTCGTTGGAGAATGGATTTGAGTGATTTATTCACTACTTCTACCTGTCTATTTGCTTGAGGGTAGTAAGAGGAGGAATACTCTTGCTTGTACCCTAACTTTGATGGCAACTCTTCCATCATATGATTCTGAAAGTGCAAGCCATGGTCAGTGACAAGCTCTTTTGGAATTCCAAACTGATTAATAATCTGGTTGAATACAAAGTGCACGGCTGTCTCACCATTGGATTTAACTGTAGGCATAGCCTCATCCCATTTCGTGAAGTTATCAACAGCCACTATGATATGATGATGCCCCCCAGCTGAAGCTGGGTTGCAATCCATAAAATCAAGCCCCCACTTAGTGAAGGGAATGGTGGTTATGATGGGATGTAACAGGGCATGTTTTGAGCACATATTATGTGCAAACACCTGGCAAGGGTGGCACCTCTTGACCGCATCTACACAATATTTAAAGATCGACGACCAGAAATAACCCGCTCTTAAGATTTTTTGGGTTGTAGAAAGCCTAGATAAATGACCACCACACGCCCCTCCATGGAAATCATTCAACACTACCTCAACCTCTTCATGAGTTAAACAACGTCGTAAAATGGAATCTACCCCATGGTGGTACAAAGTGTTATCCACTATAAGGTAATTATTAGACACGTGATGTAATCGTCGTCGTTCATCCCGCGAGAGGTGAGTAGGGACCTTCAATGTTTGTAAATATATAATGATATCCCCATACCATGGGTCTAAAGTTTAGATTAAGAAGATGTGTTCATCGACAAACCTATCTTCACAAACCAACTCCTTGGCCTCGCTTGGGAAATCCGATATAAGCTCTGCAAAAATTAACGATTTCTTCGACTTTGCCGAAACAAATTTGAGATCGAATTCTTACAGGATGACAATCCATTTATTATATTTTCCCCCAATCATCCTTCAAGTGAGGATGAATTGAAACGGATTGACATGGGCTACAACCAAGGTCTGGCGAAGGGGAATATAATGTCTCAACCGTTGAACCGTATGTACGGTGGCTAAAGCAAGCTTCTTAAATTGAGAATAATGAATCTCTATGTCAATAAGGTTCCAGCTCAGATAGTATATGACATGCTCTTGGAGCTCCTCATCCTCTTACACCAAAACCGTACCGATCGTCTCCATGGACACGACCACATAAAGTAAAAAATCACAGCTATAGTCTCGGGGACTAATCACTGGGGCCGATGCTAGGGCTTGCTTGAGCGCATCAAAGGACTCCTGGGCTTGCTCATCCCAACAAAAGGTGGTGTCCTTATTCAAAAGACACATGAAGCCTCTAGTCAAATTGACAAATTTGACAACAAATCTCCGTAAGAAGTTTTCCATGCCTTGCAAGCATTGAAGATGACAAATATTCTTCAGGGGAGACAACTAAAGTATTTCCTCAACCTTCAAAGGGTCAACTCTTATACCCTCTTTAGAAATGATGAATCCTAACAAGCGACCTGACTTCACACAAAAGATGCACTTATGAGGATTTAACCTAACCAAATAATGGTAGCATCTTTCAAATACCAATCTCAAGTGATAGGAATGACGCATTCTCATACGAGAATGAGTAGTAAGGTCATCCAAAAATACTTTGATAATTGATTTGAGATTGTGGAAGATCAAGGTCATTGCCTGTTGAAAAGTAGCTCTGGCGTTCTTAAGGCCAAAAGGCATTTTTCGATATGCAAACGTTACCCAAGGACAAATAAATGCAGTCTTATGTTGGTCCTTAGGTTTAATTTGTATCTGATTATATCCGGAAATCCATCCATAAAGGAAAAACCTCGCTACCCGCACACTCATCCAAAATCTGATTAATAAATGGTGTGGGGAAATTGTCCTTAGGACAGGCGCGATTCAAATCACGGAAATTAGTACATATGCGGATCGCTCCCTACTTCTTATCAATTGGAACGAGGTTTGAAACCCACTCCGTCAAGGGAACGGGATAGATAAAACCAAATTTCAACAGTTTCTCTATCTCTGCCTTAATCATGGGTGCTTTCCTAGGATTCACCGCATGCAAGCATTGTCGAACCGGCTTAGCATTGGGATAAGTCTTAATCTCGTGTTCGACAATACGAGGGTCGATACCTGGCATTTCATCATAAGACCAAGCAAATATATCATAGAATTCTTTAAACAGCTCGGTGTATTCTTGAATCTCAGCATGGGAACATTCTGCCCCAATATAGACATTCTCTATCCTGCCAAGATCGCAAGAGATATTGATAGGAATCGTTAAATATATGTTTGCCATGTTTCCATTAGCCATCGGACTAGGAGAGCTTAATGGAACCATAGGAATACCAACTCTCTCACTAAGAACCGCCCTAAAGTCCTCACGCTCCAAGCGGTCAAGCTCGAGAAGAAAATAAGATCTATGATGGAGTTCCTCCCATGGTGGCTCAACTCCCGACATAGCCTCAATAATCACTTCATCTGAAGGGAAAATAGTATCAAGGCAGTTGTGCGCGTGAGAATACTGCACTGCCCATGCCGATAGCACATAAGGGTCCTCCTCCTCCATCCACGAAGAGGAAGGACTGGGCTCTGCAACACACTTGAGAGTAGCTTGATAAGCTATCATAGTTGCAGGCAATGGCACATTCGTCACGATGGGCTCACTCGGAGTACTTGGTGTAGGAAGAATCCAAGGATATTCCATATGACTTGTGTGAAAAGACATCGATCTCATAGATGTTGAAGCCTCATCGAAACTAGAACCTATCATAAGGATCAGTGCAGGACAACTAAAGCTTCCCATAAGGGATGGATATATGCCTACACCCACACTCCCAGTTGCTAGCTGAGAGTGTTCAACGATCGGGATCGAAGCTCCCAAAGATGCGGTAATAGATGTATTTTTGAATGACCTTTGATCAATCATGACTATCTTCCCATTAAATGGAAAGCATACAACACAAAATAGGGAAGAAGCAATGGCTTGCATACTGTACATCCAATTCCTACCCAGCAAGAGATTGTAGTCAAGGGGTGCATCAACCACCTCGACCTCTATCGCAATGGTCTTCCCTCCCAATCAGACCTTAAGGGAAGAAAGGATCCTGTGCAGCCTAAACGATCTCCCTTCCAACATGATAAAGACATCACAGACGTGACAGTGCCTTCGTCAATCACAATGCGCTTGACAGTCATGTTAAGACATTCTATGTGAATCAAAAGAGACACATAGTAAGGCAAGTGAGGCTGAAGTCCTGTGGTTTCAAATTTAATCACGGAGGAAGAATCATCATCATTGACACCAAGGGTAGAAAGCAAAGCCTTCCTTTGCGAAGGAAAACTCTAAAGCACTTCCAATGTAGACATCGCACAAGGAGTGTGGCCAAAATCCTCGACAACTAAATAGTTCTGGGTGGCTTGGGCATTAGGATTGTGCCCCGAACGCTTAAGTACTCCCTTAGGAATGCGAGGTGTAGCTTTAGGCTTATCTACAGGTTTCTCAATATGCAAAGGAGACCCTGGTGGATCAGGTTCCTTTCTTGGGCTGGGTTGTGACGAACCATAGTCCTTCGCACGGGTCACAACTTTCAGAGAACGTACCATGTTAATGCAACCACAACCACTACCCTCCGGTGGATATTGATCACCACCATACTAATCATGGGTCCTTGAATTCATATTTTGATTGTGAGGTAAAGGGTTAGTTATCACAGCTGGGCCCTGTGCTAAGAATCTCAAGGCTTCATCGATACGAGGGCACAAGTAAGTGAGGTGATCCTCCTTACAAAACTTGGAAGGGAATTTAACCTTACATTTAGCTTGCTTGTCCCCCTAGCATTACAGGCATTCTTGTCATTATTAGCATTCTCATTCCTATTCCCACCCTTAGGATTATTCTTACCCTTCTTTTTATTCCATCCGGGCTACTGGTTACCCTTCTGGTCTGACGATTGCATCGAAAGTACACTCACCATTTGGGTGGGTTGAGATGAAGTCGTGGCTTGTCCAGAAGTAAAATTGGTTGATTGACAATTGAATAACTTGTTTTGTAACCGAATCTGCAGGTTTAGCACTTGCACAACCAACAATGCCATCGACATGTGGTTCGGGTTTAACTTTGGGGTCGAAACTAGAACGCGGAGCATTGGGAATGATCTCATATAACAAACCAGACTGAGCATAAATCAAGTCCAGTTCCTATGCCCTAAAAATCGCTTGTTCCTCATTTTGCACTCCGGATGTAGAAACATCATTCGTTATATACGACAATAACAACTTAAGGAACCATTTGAGGAGGAATTTCGGTGGTATAAAGGCTTGAATTAACCTCTTCTATCTACGCCACTCTTGGATATGATCCGAGATATGTGTGGCCTTATCTTGCTGAAATGTCGACAAGAGTTCAGTACCAACATCATAACACACTGGTAGCTGAAAGTGGTTAAGAAAAGTCATCACTAGGTCATCGAACAAAGCGAATGCCCCCCTAGGTAGCTCTATATACCATTTCATGGCAGGTCCTGTAAGGGTGCGTTGAAACAGCCTAAAATGGATGGATTCTTGGTGTAAGGAATTTGAAGAGCACCATAGGTGAAAGGTAGTAACATGTTTGCTTGGATCCTCTCCCAGTTTTCCCTCGAATTTGGGTATGTCCGAGGGAAGCTTAGTAGGGACAGCCAACCAAGCTGGGTCATGAGCTATAGGATCATTCGTCAATCTCGACAAGTCAGGAAGATTCAGTGTTGTGATGAAAGGGAGCCTAGGATGATGAGGTCGATGGACCGCTCCCTGATAGTTCTGATTCACATAGGTCTAATTACCACCATGGCCTTGGCCATAGTGCCCTCCTCTTGTTTGACCTGTATAGGGTGGCATGGAAGCACCATAGTGTGGTGTACCTTGACTATTTGCAGCTACAAAGCTGTAATTTGGAGAGTAATCAGGTTGTTGATACCCGCCCCCATAAGGCGAAGAACCATATCCATACTGTGTCCCATAATAGGGTCCATAAGTCATCGCATGAGATGTCCCATGTGACACTGTGTAAGTAGGAACATACGCTCTGGAAGTAGGAATATACATTTCAGAAGTAGGAATGTGACCTCTAGAAGTATGAACATGACCTCCCGAAACAACGGGCGGTACATGAAGCTGAGACACTACTAGTCTAGTAACTGCAGTACGGACATAACTTGTAGCAACGTTCCGGCCCGAAGGACCATGTGAATGAGGTGGAAGGTGAACATTCAAAGAACTAGGGATAGAGGACAAATGGATATGTGTAATTAAGTATGTAATAATCCCTATAGTCACTCATCTCAGATCTGGTATCCTAATAGGATCACTAACCCTAGACCTAGGAGGAATATGTGATGTAGTTTCCACCACCGAGATGGAAGGTGCAATGTGACTAGTGCTCCCAAACCTCTCCGCATGGTAAGGAATGAGAGTGCCCCCAGGCATAGTGTTAGGCTCGAACTTAGATTCGACATGAAATGCCAAATCATGTGTGGGAAAACCAGACATACCATAACTACCATAAATAGTGCTCGCGGGTTCAAAATGAGTCTCGTCATCCTTCGGCGATGCGTCAATGGGGAATCAACCCTAGAGTAATTAGGTCTATCATGAAAGGTTCCTATCTCAGAAATCACAGGACCTAACTCAGTCAATTAAGGTGAAGGATCATAGTTAGGAGTAAAGTCCCCATCTTCCACATGAATGGGAGAAGGTGGTTCAAGAATACCTTCTATATGGTCTCCCATGGTGTGTGAATCAATGTGAGAAGTAGTCCGCCTGGAATGTCTATTTCTCACTCCCAAAAGAGGAGGAGATGTATAAGGTGGAAATCCTACTAAATGATGAGAATGGCAAGGAGCCACACCTGAATCCACAATGACTCAAAAAATACAAAAGACTCTCTATCTATGCAAACCCTAGGCAAGCTAACGTGCACAGAGCAATCACCAATGAAATCTAAAGCCAAATACAAGCAATAAAGGGTAGGATAAGTGAGCTCCTGAATGAAGCAGGTATGTCTCACCTAGGAGAGGCTTGAGAATCCCATACACAATAAGCAGAGGCATGTAACCAATTATTGTGGCCCTCAGCTTCAACGCATAAAGCGACTGTGCTGTCTGACCCCAACCTGGCCGAGACACCTGCAGAATAACCCCTGTAAAGTACCCCCTCGATATCCTAGGTAAGGCCACTAAGGTCACCTCAATATAATCAATGCTCAGGCAGATAGTCGCAGGCAAGATTGACCATATGGGTAGGGTAGAAAAGCCCGAAACTCTTGAAAGAGCCCCCAAATACGAATACAATCCTAGAAATATCTCCGGTGCTACTCAGTTATGACTAGGGGTCATCCCAATCAATAACTGCTCACATTGCCTCGTGCTTAACTCCCTTTTGAGAGGAGGATCCTGAGAAACACTGGTTATACCAAGGATTTCACACACTCACCTGGACAGACACATACATGTTGTTTAGTGGTCTTGGAGAACTTACTCACAATGAACTGTTCTAAGACCCTAAAACCTAATCTTGTTGGTGAACCCTATCAAATAAAATAGTGTAGTTCATTTTAATTAAGCGTTGATTTTAATTGGCTTTATTACTCAAAAGAGGGATATGGCTGTGCAACTAATGGTGTTATGACACAACATGAAGTAAAATGCACACCTAACAATCAATGCAAATACATTGTGTCCATGAAAATAGGGTATGCTACTATGTGTAATGCATAATTTTCTTCAAATGATAAATGCAAGCTTTCCTATATGAAATCCTGACTAATACTCCAAAGCAAATCTAGTGCAAGTACGATGCAAAATGCAAAATGCAATGCATGTTGATAAGCAAATATTTTTGGATTTTTTGAAATAAAATGAGATATAAAAAGCAAAAGAATGATTCTACAACCCCCAGACTCTACAAAAACACTCAAGCATCACTCAAGCAAATCACTAAGGTAAAAGAAATCTAATGCACTAATCCCAAAACAAAAAATCGAAAATGCAATGACAAGAACATTCTTAAAAAAGAAATTTCCCCTAAAAAAAAAACTTCTCTGGTCAGAAACAGAGGTGTATACAGAATCTGGCAGTATCAAAGGAGACTCAGCAATGATCACAACTCACTCAACGACCATTCAAATTCCTCTAAAAGGAAAAACTAAGGGCATACGATACTGTTCGTAGTAAACCCACGTGTATACGTGGAAATGGCAGAGAAAACCACGTGTATACACGACTGTGAGTTCAAAACTCGTGTATAGGAAGAAAGGTGCATAAAAATCAAGGCAAATAGACAAGCTGAGACACACTTCACACCAATCAGATACTACCAGGAAAACATACCCCTAGACCCAACACAGAAACAAGAGAGAAAGAGCAATTCAAAGTCATTGAATGCCGATAGAAAACCCCCAAAGGACAACTACTAGGAACTCCCTAGCGGAGTCACCAATTTTGTTATGAAGATAAATTCCTATGGCTTGGGATACCACAACAGATAGCTTGACTTCAGAAATCAATCCTTTCCAATATGAAATAGAAATTAAATATCTAACACTAAAGGATCAGGCCTCGTACCTTATTCTGGATGGTTGAAGTAGATCCCTGTTGAGCTTTCCAACTTTAGCTTGAATTGATAGATTACTTCCTCAACAACAAGTAAACAATACAAGCATACTATATATATTGGTGTTAGATCTATTCTAGCATATATAATCAACAATGTATAAGCATTTGAAAACATCCATGGATAAAATATTCATTCAAACATACTTTATTGGACAGGAAAAGATATTTCTATTAATATAAAATCAGATATTACAATGGATACAACCTCTATTGGCACGTCTGTGAATCAGAGAAACTGAATCCCCCACTTGGGCCTCCACCACCTCAATCCTCCATCTCTCGATAGCAAACTCACAAGCAAAAGGCAAGCTTGGGAAGAACACAAAAGTGCTCCAAGGGACAAAGGGATGCAGACTCAAGCAAAAGTTCCTGGAACAATGGAATATAGTTTCTTTGCTCTTAATTCTCTCATATTCCTTCAATGTACCATAGATTTCCTTATATAGCTTTTCAAAGGGGTAATGAAAGTTCGAATCCGAGCGATCTCAAGGCATAGGGAAGGCCAGGAGTCAAGTGAGTCGGATCCATGTCAAGGAAAACTCCAAAAGTATTTGGATTATGCACACATCCTGATGTACGTGGTTTTAGGGGTCAACCCCATGTATACACACGATTAGGGGTTTAAAAGTCGCGTGTACTATTTTTCACATGTTTTTAGGGATGGTCAAGGAAACATCAAACGACAAAAAATGGTCCAAGGGGTCTAAGGAGTCTGCAGAGGGACAGGGGAAGGCCATACAAGTGTGATTCACCTAGAGTGGTAAAATTAGCTATAACAAGGAGGGTATCCAATGCATGGCTGGCCGAGGAAACTTATTTTCTCGAGATTATTCCACCAGTGATAGTTCTAAAAGCAGTTTGTTTCCCAATCCAATTCCTGAAGAGAAGGGTAAAGAGCATCTGTATTCTGTCGATAACGAAGTAGTTAATAATCTGTGAAGACATACTAGGGCATATGTGAAGAAGATTGTAGTATTACCAATTATTCTTGTCTTTCCCAGAAGAGAATATAAGAAGAAAGACCGTCCTATATTGGAAGATGCAGTGTTGGTTGGAGATTTTGAAGAACTGGTAGAAACAACCTTACAGGAAGTTGTTTGGCCTTTGAATCAAGTGGGACTAGATACACCTTACTGTTCACCTGTTCATACCCCTATTCACTCACCACCTCATTCTCCACCCAGACTCATGGAAAACGTGAATGCAAATCAGCCACCCAACCCACCAAATCCACCACCTATTTGGAGGGCTAGGTCTCCTATAAACCTGGCACCCTGTTTACATGATTTACCTTAGGCTTTTGAGAAAATGCTGCCTAAGTTTGACCCAACTGAAAAGATTTTAGTAGATGATCATTTGCAAAGATTTTACTTGGCTATAGAAGGACTAAGGGATGGAGAACATGAAGATGTAGTCTGTAGATTGTTTCCACATACCCTGAAAGGAGTAGCAGCCTCATGGTATTTTTCTCTGCCTGCAAACTCAATCACAGACTGGGATACGTTTGAAAGAATATTTAGAAGTAAGTATGCAGTCCAAAAAACTCATGCAGCTCTAATGAAAGGGTTGTGCACTTTAAAGAAAGAAAGAAAAGAAAAAGTGCATAGTTTCACCGAAAGGTTTGCTGCTTATCTTAATATTTTTTCTGCAACTGATAAACCATCTGATAAGGTTTTGATCGAATACTATAATTCAGCTTTAGGGCCTAACTTGGACATGTTTTCCAAGATGCAAGTTAAACCTACGTTATCAAAAACTTATGAAGAAGCTGAGAGAGTAGAAGCTGAAAGAGAGAGCATAGAAGATTATCTTGAGTAGTTGAGAGAAATTTTTTTTGGTAAGAAAGCCTTATTACCGTCTAAGCCTACGGAGGAGTAGTCACATGACTTTGAAGGAATGTTGAAAATGATGCGGAAAATATCTAACAGAATAATAGATCTGGAAAAGGAAAAAGAAGCTTAGAAATCTTATAAGCCTTACTATAAAAGGAGAGAGGACAACAATCAATCTAGACCTCCTCCAGATAGCCCTGCATCAATGCATTTGATGGAGGCAGGGATGGATAATTTTTGCACCTTTCATCAGCATCCTCATTCTGAAAAAAATTGTCCTCAATGGATCAATTCAATGACATTAGTAATGAATCAACTATTGGACTCTAAACTAACAGAAGCTAATGATGAAGAGGAAAAGGGAAATAAATTCATAGAAAATCAAGAAGAGGATAAAAAGTTTTATGGGATTGTGTCTCGATGTTTGATACTGAAAAAGAAGGCTATGTGAAACATGAGGATATATCAGAAACAAACATGACAACAAGAAGCCAAGGTTTGATAAAAGAGGACAGATCAGTACTCCCAAAAATCAAGAGACTTAAAAAGAATGTAAAGAAAATTCAGAAGAGCACCACAACTGATAAAATACAAGAATTCACCATTATGAGTCAAAATCCAAAGCAAATCAACATGCCTGTTAAGCCCATTGAGGAGAAGACTGATGATTTAAAAAAGGATCTCAAAGAACATAACATGGAGTATGATATTGTGGAAGATATTAAGAGGGCTAAGGCCAATATCTCGTTGTTTGAAATGTGTAATGTGCCTCAGTAGAAAGAAATATTGTTAAAGGCACTTGAAGTACAGGAGGAAAAGATTGCCACTGACAATCAACCTGAAGAAGAAGAAATTTGTGAAGAAAGTGTGGGAGGTAAGTCTAAATGCAAAACCCCACCATTTCTCCTAACTTTTGAAATTTTAAACCATAATGTGCACAACTGCTTAGTAGACTTAGGGGCATCAGTCAATGTTATGCCACTTTCAGTCTATAAGAAGATAAATGGACAACCTAAACCATCTACTTGGTAGGTCATCCAGTTAGACAGAAAAACTGTGAAGGTAATTGGGGAAATGGAGGATGTTTTGATTCGACTATCTTCAAATGAAAAGGTATGTCAGTTCATCGATATTGTAGTAGCAGACATACCTGAGGCTTATGGACTTGTTTTGAGTCAGGATTGGTCAGCAAAGCTAAATGGATATTTTGCATCAGATTGGTCACATATGTGGTTGCCTTATAAGGGAAGTCCCAACCAAATAAAAGTATAAAGAGAGCCCCATATGAAGCACAATGTTACTCAGTTGGAGGGTAAGAATGAACCAGTGAATTCTATGTTGGGGAATTACTTTATTGAGCTTGAACTGGGAAATTACCAAGTAGAAGAATCTAGCGGTACACCAGACACACAGCTCGATCTCCTTCGATTTTCATGGGCTGATGAATTTGACTGTAAAATAGTAGACTTAGTTTCAGATGTAGTTTTTGATTCAAGTACAATAGAAGTAGATAGTTTTTGGACACTTTTTTTTTATGGATCTAAAAATTTGGAAGGATCAGGAGCTGGCTGTGTCCTAATTGATCCAAAGAAAAATAAACATTTTCTTTCATGTATATTAGAGTTTGAATGTACCAATAACACAACTGAATATGAAGCATTAGTTCAGGGACTAAGAAAAGCAATTGAATTAAAAGTAGAAAATCTGAAAGTGTATGGGATTTTGAAATAATTGTAAAGCAAATTTGAAAACAGATACATTGCATCTCACCTCATTTAAAAGCTTATCAGAATGAAGTGTGGGATTTGTTGACAAATTTTTATGCATTTAATATTGTATCCATTCCTAGAATTAAGAACGCGGCAGCTGACTTGTTAGCTACCTCAGCTGCACGGCTTGTACCTTCAAATAACAAGTGTTTTATTGAATTACTTTTTAGGCTTTCGGTTCCAGACATGATTACTAATCTATGAGTTTTTGATGATGATCAACAAATCCTCGAATGTTTGATGAATGATGAGACTTTCAAAGGGGCAATTATCGATGATGAAGAACACCAAGCTGAATTAAAAAGTGACAACTTTATTACTGAAGGGGTCAGGACCTTAGAATGGATGTTTGATTTAAACAACAAATTTAGAAGACCAACAAATGTCAAGACTCATAGCTCGTCTTTGCAATTCGAGCTGATAAATTTGGGAACTAAAGTTAAACCCAAACATGTAAATTTGGGAAGATGTTGTTCCCTGGATGAAAGAAATAAGTTCATTAGTTTGTTCAAATAGTACAAAGATGTATTTTCCTGGACATATAAAGAGCTTAAAACATATGACACCAAAATTATACAACATGCCATTCCTATTAGATCTGGAGTCAAGCCTTATCAACAACCTTTGAGGAAGATGCATCCAAAACTGGAGCCTTTAATTTAGAGTGAAGTGAAAAAATTATTAGATGCCAAAATTATATTCAAAGTCAGACACTTGGAATGGATTTCAAATTTGGTACCAGTAAGGAAGAAATCTGGCGAAATCAGGCTATGTGTGGATTTCAGAAACCTAAATTGTGCATAGGATAAAGACAACATCCAGCCCCACCCATGGAATAGATATTGCAGATGGTTTCAGGTTCTGAGTTATTTTCATTATTAGATGGATACTCTGGCTATAATCAAGTGTTAGTAGCTGAAGAAGACAGACTAAAAACTACATTCAAAACAAAACGGGGAACTTTTTCTTGTAGAAGGATGCCCTTTGGACTCATCAATGCTGGAGCTACTTTATAGAGGTCTATGGATATAGCTTTCTGCAGTCTAATTGGCTGTAGTGTTGTAGTATATCTCGACGATGTGTCGATATTTTCAAAGAAGAGAGAAGAACATGCATTCCATCTAAAACAAATTTTCGAGCTTTGTCGAAAATATGGCATCTCATTGAATCCAAGGAAATGTGTGTTTGCTGTTATAGAAGGAAAGCTACTGGGTCACGTGGTTTCTACAAAGGGGATCTCCATAGACCCAGAAAGGATCAAAGCCATTGAACATATCCCTTTACCCCATAAGAAAAAGGGTATGCAATCATTCATGGGGACAATAAATTTCGTGCGAAGGTTTGTGCCAGATTTCGCTCAAATTGTTAAACCTTTGCAGCAAATGGTGAAACAAAGTGTACAATTCAAGTGGACTGATGTAGAAAAGAATGCATTTAGTAAAATAAAGACATCTATTTCTCATGCACCCTCTCTCAAAAGTCATAATTTTGAAAAGGATTTTATTTTGTACACTTTCACATCTGATGATTCATTAGCAGCGGTGCTTACTCAGAAGGAAGATGGGGGACATGAGTACCCCATATCATTTATGAGCACTGGTCTATAGGGGGCCAAATTGAATTACCCAGCTATGGATAAAAAAGCTTATGTAGTTTTCAAAGCGGTAAAACAATTTAGGCCATACATACTTAAGAATCGGATGAAGGTAATAGTTCCACACCCAGCTGTAAGGTCTCTTTTCGTACAAAAAGAATTAGGAGAAAGAAGAGGAAATTGGGTAACATCTTTACAATAATATGACCTCGAATTCAAACCAACATCCATAGTTAAAGGGCAAGAACTATGCAAACTAATGGCTGAAGGTAAAAATAATGAAGGAGATGATTGGGAAAATGAAGTTGAATTACATATGATGGATGTATGTCCTCTTTTCATAGCTCCAGATTCCTGGTACCGAGACCTTGTTCATTACCTTCAGGGAGGATTGTTGCCAGAACATTGGAATTCCAAATAGTGAAGAACATTGCGCCTTAAATCAGCTGCATATCAGATCATTGATGGAATTTTATTCAGGAAGAATTATGATGGAGTCCTTCTCAGATGCTTAGAGAAAGAAGATGCAAAAAAGGTCATAATAGAGTTACATGATGGGCCCGATGGCGGTCATTTTTCTAGAGATACGACAGCCCACAAGATTCTCAGAGCCGGATACTATTGGCCCACGTTTTTCAAGGATGTGCATGCCCATGTCAGAAAGTGTGATATCTGCCAGAGGTGTGGGGGAAGACAAGCCAAAGCAGCAGGACCATTGAATCCTATGATGATAACAGAACCATTTGAGCAATTTGGGATTGATATCATTGGAGAAATAAAACCCAATTGTTCCTTCCAACACAAATACATTTTGACGGCAACTGACTACTTCACTAGATGGGTCGAGGCAATTCCGGTACGTAAAGTGAATGAAGATGCGGTCATGGATTTATTGCAAGATCACATTATGACCAGGTTTGGGGTTCCAATTTCCCTGGTTTTCGGCAATGCTACTTATTTTTCTTCTATTATTTTAACTACATTTGCTAATGAAAGAGGAATTAAGTTGAATTATTCTGCAAACTACTACCCATAAGGGAATGTTTGGCAGAATCTACAAACAAGAATCTGATTAGGATCTTGAAAAAGACTGTGATAGAAAACCAGAGAAGTTGGCATTTAGCATTGCTGAATGCTCTTTGGGCTAATAGGGTCACACCAAAAATTCCTTAGGTGTGTCACCGTATACCCTTGTTTATGGAAAAGAAGCTATCCTTCCTCCTAACATTATGCTACCATCTTCTATAATAGCCCAAGAGTCTAGAGGCATAGATAACAAAATCCTGCAAATTAGAATCTATAATATTTTGAAGGCGTAGGAGTCTAGATCCAGGGCCAAATAACGTTTTAAACATCAATAGGAAGTAGTGAAACGGTGGTTTGATAAGCACACGACTGGAAAAAAGGAATTTGAAGTGGGAGACCTGGTTCTTAAGTGGGATCACCTACATGATGAAAAGGGGAAACACATGAAGTTTCAACAGTTATGGGTAGGCCCTTTTCAGATTGCAGAAAAACTTGGCCCCTCAACCTACAAATTGCAAGATTTACAGGGGTGGGAAGAGAACTTTCCAGTTAATGGTTTAGTTCTCAAACCTTATTTTTCCTGATTTTTATTTTTGTTTTTTATTTTGTACATAAATAAACTAATCTGGTTGTTTATTTTGATTTATTTTATTTCTATTTGTTTTTAGTTAGATTTTGATTGATTTCAATAATAGAAGCTAACTTTTGGTCGCATAAAGAACATCAAAATTTTGGATTAACCGAAATCCTTGGTTATAAGACTGTGTACTATTGATTTATCTGAACGAATTTCTTCTTGTTAGTAGTTTCTCCTAAATGATTATGAATACATTGAAGTCCTACTTAATCCTTGTAAAATAACTCAGGATCAAAAGGTCTGGAATACTATTTCGAGGCTCCATCCATCTCACATTTAAAAAATGTCCTAGTGAGTGAAAACAAAAGACCCATGGAAAGGAAGCAAGGTAAACAATATATTATATATAAATGATCCCATGCCAAGAATTGAAAGCCAAAAGGCAAATAAGTGTCAAGAATCTCCTGAGAAAGCAATATGTATCAAAACAAAGTACTAAATCATATGAGTACAAAATTGCCAAAGTTCTTCTCCGTCTATGAGCTAAAAATTAAATACATCTCTCACACAAAACGACACTATGGATAGAGGAGCCTAAATAAAAATTCAGAAAGAAAGGCATGTAGGAGGACTCAAAAAAGGACAAAAAGGTCCAAAAGCACAAAAAGTGCAAAATGGCATGGGAATGAGGAACAAATGAATATTTATGTTTACCATATGTTACAATCCTATGGTGTCCAAGTTGGAAACTACCCAAAGACAAAGGTAAAAAATGGAATTCACATTCCTGGCCTCAAAAGAGTTATTTGGACTTTTAATTATTGGTTCCCATGATCCCTAAATTGGATTGATATCAATGATTAAAGTACATACATTTGTCATTTGGGAAATCCAGACATCTATAGGAATTCAACATGTTAGTATTTATTGTTAAAACAGTCTGTTGCTCAAAGAAGACGTTTTCCATAGATCTGGGTTCACCAGATAGTCGCCAATTGTTGCAGCTACAACTTTCTTCCCAAATTTTTAAAATTTTGGACCCTCGTTGATTTTATGTTTCCTGGTTTTATTGGTTTCCTGAATTCGGTTGTTCTTTTGCTTCAATTTTGGATTTTCCTGAGTTTGAATTGAGTTCAATTGTTTACCGCTCTCAAAGGATGAATGAATATTTTTTGTTTACAAATGCTTTGACTATTGAACTTAACATATTTTTGACTGTTTTTGAATGGTTTGGTTTTATCGTTGTCGGAGGCTTGTTGAAGATTGAGTCGGGGTTCTATTTCTTTGTGTCACTGCTGTTTCAGAGATTAAACAAATTTTTTTAATGCTACCCAGCCGAAGGTCTTCGAGCACTTAACGCTATGTTTTATGTTGGTTTATCACTGTCGGAAGTCATTTGAACAGTGCATCGGGGCCATAGTTCTCTACATAGCCGCCGTTGCGGAAGCTAAATGATGAATGACCTGTTGGATAACTCTAATTTTCGTCGATGATTTTGTTTTATTGATCAAACTTTTACTTCACAATGTTTTTTGTTTTCTCCGTCGAAATGGTGTACTAATCTTTTGTGATTGCCGACATGACAGCAACATTGAGCCTTTGGTTGTGGAACCCATTGTCTCTCCACTTTCCACCGTTGTGGTTTTCTATTAAACTATCTCACCGATGTTTATTGGTTATGAGCTACGACCTTTAGCTTTTAGAGTTGCCTAACGCCGATGTTTTTATGTTGAATACAGAGCCCTTAGTTTATATGGTTTTCACCATTGCGGTAGCTGAGTAAATTAACCATCTGACATATAGTTGTTCCGTTTGTCGATGGTTTGTTCTGGTTTTCATCGATGTTTTATGGTCTGTGGAACCCTTAGTCCATACGACTTCTGCCATTACAGCTCCTCATTAAACTAATCATCCAATGCTATAATCTCTCCTCCCACTGGTGAGGATTTTGTCAGCCTGATGCTCAATTTTTCCCGCCGGTAAGGATTTCCCGCCGTTTTTGTGAGCTTTTACCATATTTCTTGGGTGATGAAGGTTTTCTATTTTTGATCAAGTTAGGGTTTCGTGATGAAAACGTGGTACCGGGCTTCACATTTGATGCTTAGTTTTATTGATAGTATGGTTTACATTTTATTGAAAGTTAGATGATCTTGAATGCAGTCCGGATTGATGATGAGTTTTTGTTTAATTGCAGACAGACCTAGAGGATTTTTCAGACCCAGTTTGATGATTGCTACTTCAAAGAAGACATATACAAAAGACAAAGTAGAATCGATAGCAGCAAAGGCCTAGGCTTGGAATAGGTTCATCAGTTACCGAGCTGGTCCCTTTTTATGAAGTACTCATAAGTCTCAATCTGAAATGTAACGTATTGTATGAATTTTGAGCACTCACAAAAGGAAAAAGATTGTGAGATTAAACAGTTGGGGGAGCCTAAAGGTCACCCAAGGGGGGGGGAACCCAAAGTTTTTACTGTTTTGTATAAGTATAGGAGAGTTAGATGTAGTAAAGAACTTTTTCCCAGATAGATTTGTGACAGTATGATGTAAGAAGAACTATTTCCTTTTGCATAAAGAAATTACAAGTTTCCTGTTGGAGAAAGCTTTGTGGAAGGTTTCAAATGCTGTGCAATGGATTTGTTGAATGTGAACTATTTCGTTTTCAGTTGTTATCCACTAACTGTGATATCGTTCTAACTCTTTGAACCTATGTCCTTGTTATGAATGTGCTCTAGTTTATTCTATGAAATTTCCACTATGAGTAATGAATGCTGTTCATAAACAATTAGCTATCTGGTTGTTCATATATCTATAAATGTTCATGTGTTTTGAAAGGAGTAACAGCTATTTGTGTTTTTTCTTAATGCATGCGCAAAATACATTACTCATTGATAAATGATAATCTTGCTCCCTAGGGATAGGTTAGATAGTTAGTTTTAGTTTTTCTTGCTGTGTGTGGTTTAGGTGCGAGAGATTTAAGACGAGAGGTAAGAACCTGCGCATCACATTGGGACTGCTCCTCGTATTCTCTATCAATCTGCATTTTTAGATAGGCACTTGCATCTCATACTTAAATACAAAAACAAAAAACATACACGGTGGACCGGGCCATAACCGGTAAAACCCTTTATTTTTGTTACTTGACCTATGGTAGTCAGACCATAAATCGGACGGATTCCCCATACCAAATAGTAACGGGCTAGTTGGAAACGTTTACTGGGGAAAATCCCCAACTGTTGTTACCTGTGATTTTCCAGGCCCCAACACTTCCCTTTACCTTTGAACCAATATCCTTCTCCAGCTTGTCTGTCTCTTGCCATTGTTCCTCAATAGACCGTTCCTTCTCCCCCTTCAAAATGAATTCAAGGGATTCATTAGAATGGAAGCAAATCTGACATAGAGACATCTTCAGTGAACAAAGGACATTCTCATCAATATTTGAAACCTTGCACAGATTGATTTTATTTTAGACTGTGGAGATGGAAAACCAAATTCAAAACAAATGACATTGAAATGTGGATCTGCTTTTTAGTGCTCCCACTTTGTATTGACATAATTTTGTACCCAACAGTCTTTTTAGCCTACTCTAGTGGTTATTTGTTGCACATTAATAAAATTATATTGTTTTATCTTCTTTCTTTGCATTTAACTTGCTCAAACATGATGATGAAGGGTGCTTGATACCTCCAAGTCTCTCCTTATGTTAATAGGTTCCTAGTGGATAAAGATTGGACTATTGAGGTGAATTCTGAGATCATCCTTATGGATTTCCAGATGCTTCTTGTACATCTCTCTTCATATCAACCGTTCACATAATTTTTTCCTTCATATCAAATTCCTCCCACCTCATCTATGGAATTTGATGTATTCTTTGATGTTCAGTAATGAAATATAAGATGCATTTTCCAACAAAACCACCAATAAGTGCTTAAGACGTATTTACATGAACATAACCATGTGAATATTATATATGTTGCAAGGATTCATGTCAATGTAATACAAAATTATTGAAACTTTGGACTGAGGTAGGAATCAGGACAAGAACCTACAAACATGTTGGTCTACAAGGAATAAGGCTAACAAATGAAACCATATCCTCGAGAGATGAAAGAGAAAAACAACATTTTCATAAAACCGAGTTAAAAATCGCCTAGACTATTATAAGCCACCTAGAGTCTTACACTAAAAGTTGTGACTTCTCCTAGTAATGGATTCTTTGTAAATTTTAGATGTGGTTGAAACTTCAAAAAAACATGAAAATATGTGAGCACTTGTTCTAATGAAGGCTCAAAAGTGGACACATTTCATGGTATTTATTTATGAGAACAAAGAGAAAAGGAATTTAAATATGACAAAGATGGACAGTTACATTCCTCTTTTACTCATGCATTTCCTAGTGTTGCTTGTACCTCTCACTTCCTATCGGTTGTTCACATGATATTTTTCCTTCATCTTAAATTCCTCCCACCCTATTTGTGGAAATTGATGTATTCTTTGTTGTTCAGTATCGAAATATAAGATACATTTTCCAACAAAATGGCATGTAAGTGCTTACAAAGTACTTACATGGTTAATGTTACAGGCATAGAACCATGTGAATATTATATATGTTGCAAGGCTTCATGTCAGTGTAACACAAATTTACTAAAACATTGGATTAAGGTAGGAGTCAAGACAAGTACATGTAAACAAGTTTGGATGCAGGCTATAAGGCCAAGAAAGGCAACCATAGCCTATAGATATGAAAGAGAAAATTACCCTTTTCACAAAACTAGGTTAATTTCTGAGGTAGCCACTATACAAATTAAAAATCTCTTGGACCGCTATAAGCCACCTAGATTCTTACACTCATTTACATGAAATAGGATATAAACTTAAAAATTGGCAAACTCTGGTCATAATTAATCTTGTAAGTAAAATGTGAATCGATTGCCTTTTGTCTCTTTCCATAATTATGGATTGAAAGACTAAAACAAATTGGACAGAGGCCCGAGGATCTTTGCCATACTTGGGTGCTACTAATCTGTGGTTTATAATTGATGTATAGTACCTAAGATGAGATGAGTGAAACTTTTATGCAAATCAAGGTGTTATTTTGAGGTCACATGTATCTAGAAAATTGTTAGCTTCAAACCAACTTCACATAAAAAATCCAAACCAATTGTGACAGCCCGAAATTCCCCATGTTTTATTCATATGGCTATAACCCAAAAATAAAAATATTATGTAATATGTAAATGGGCACTATATTAATAATAAATAAACATGGCAAACTACGGTGAAGGAAAACATAGAAGAAATGGGAAACTTTGAATCAATGAGTGAGAAATAACAGAGAGTTAAAGGTAGAAGGGGTTGAAGATAAGCCTAGAAGGTTTATCATATGACCCTATCCTCATCCTTAAAGTGCCTAAAGTATTTTTTAATATAAACTTAATCACTTTTGATTAAGCCTAAACATGATTATGTTGAAAACGGTGATAAAGTTAAAAAGTGAGTAATGGAGGATTGTACATGGGTCTGTCGAGAGACCACATGGTGGAGAAAATAACATGCATAAAAGGAAAATTCAAAAAGGCTACCCAACCTTTGATAATTGGAGGATATTTCAGTATGGAGAGGATATAATCCAAAAATTGTTATCTTGAGAGTAATTTTGCCATACGTTGCCCCTTCACTCCTCATATTCCTCTATGTTTTGTTGATTTTGATTCCCTTAATCTATTTCTTTAATCCATGCTATTGTTATATATTCCATTCCAGAATCTTAGAGCTTCTTGATAGAAGAATCAAGAGAAAAACTCGGAGTAAATTGTCTTTCTCCTCATAGATTCATGGTCTCAGCACAGGGGTGGTAAGGATGCCTACATTCGGGTGGTGTGTGCCTCACCCTAATCGATTTTGCAGCTTCAAATATCAGGTAGTTTTATTTGTTGAAATTGTTCATTGGAAATGTTATTAAACTTATGCTCTTCAATATAATTTATTGGTTATGTATTCAGATTTATCTGTTAATCAATGGTTGATTTACATGCTTAATGGATTAGATATTTCTATTGGTTAATTTATTCAATGATTATTTGCATTGGCTAATCATTTCCATGGAAGTGCTCTTGCTTCTTTTTAATTTACGGGTTCTGCATTCAAAGAGTTTGTTAATACAGAAAACTTATTAAAGAGATTTTTCTACGTAACCAGCTTAAATTTATATTTCCTTTCCCAAATTTGAGATAAATGTGTTATTTAAGAGTCTCACATATTGGTCTGCTTGTTGCGAGATTATGGTATGTAGATTGGAATAGGTTTTTGAAGTTAAATCATGGCTAAATTTGAATCTTGAGGTTACATGCCAAGTATTTATAAATACGCCTAAGTGAATAAAAGGTCAAAAATTAAATTTGTTGGCAGTTTAATTTAGAATATTGTTAGCATTTTGATAAGAACAATTATGTACCAAAGGTTAAGAATTTTACTGAAAACAAGTCTCCTATGGTTGCATATGCATGTTGGAAATTACAAAGGTGCATATTTAATTTTCAACCGGGAACTTGAATACTTTGTTTATAAAATGAATTCTGTTAACTTTGGGAATGACCCATGTAGGAATCAATTTTATCTTCTTATCATGAATTTTCCCAATCATACATATTTCCTTACACACAAACAATAGCAATAAATTCATGTTAATAGCTTGATGGAAATGCACTAATTTCTCTCTTGGAAGTCCTATGGCAATTGTAGAGAGTGGTCTCCATAACTTAATGTAATGATGGGTTAACATTTGGATTTAAATACTTGTTATAAACTTGTCTACGTCCTCATATCAATTGAATCAGTTAAAGGTTGAGAATATCCGTCAAAACCTTGATTGACCCACCTTTTATGGCACGGTAGGTTTGGTTGCAACCTTGGAAGAATTTCCAACGTTTCTAATGATGCCTACAATTTGATGTCCGACCTTAGATCAAAGAAGTGCAAGACAGCAATGGATTTTTAACGTTCCAAAGCCGAGGTGACATAGTTGACATGGGTATTAGAAGGTTTATTGTGAATGGTTGAATTCATTGTTAATGTCTGATGTCCTCAATGTTGATGTTGGAAACCTCAAAGGGGTCTCGTAACTCGTTGTCCAAATGGGCAAGTCAAAAAGGAAGACGACAGGAAATAAACTTGAGTCTTGATGTCTAACGTCCTATATCAGGAACATTAGAGCAGTCTTCTAGATTCATAACTAGCAATTTCCCCAAGGAGGTGCAATAATGCACCGATAAGGTGGTTGTTAGAGGGTAAAAGAAGACAGAATATGTAACATTAAAATGAGGTAATACAAGATTGCAATTAATACAAAAAATGGAACACTTTAATTTATCAAAAGTTAGAGAATAGTCCAACCCAGAATAGATAACAAATTCAATCTTGGCCAGTTTGTGGGGCTTCCATTGACATTGGTGTCTACGTATAGAGAAGGACCAAGAATAGGAAGCTTCGAGAAGGGGTAGTTGTTTAAGTGAAGAGGGTCTTTGCATGTATGCAGAAATGAATCTAGTTGGTGGGGGGGTGTTGGGGAGGCTTGATGAGACACGTTTGAAAACAGTCTTGGAAATGTTTAGGGAAACAAATGTATGACTGCAAATATTCAAGGGAAGTATTTGTAACATATGACAGGTATCTTGTGCACCAATGTCTCGATCAACCACGGTTTCTGATAATAGTTTTCAGATAGGAAATAAAATTCCCTCTTTTGCAGGAGCAACATGTGCAATACATGTTAGAATGCCATGGTAGCTCTCATATTTGTTCTCTTCTTTTGAAGCATACTTTGAAATGTATGTGAGAACAACATGAAGAGAGAGCACAGGCTTGGAAGTCAACGTTAGATCATCATACTAAGAGCATAAGAGGTTTTTGTATGTTTAAAAGTTCATCATTTCTAGCCGGATATATATATTTTTTTCCAGAATCGTCAATGAACATAGAAGATGTTTCGTGCAGTTCAAAGGGGGAACCATAACAACAAATGAGGGCTGTGCCTTTTTTGCAAATACAAGAGGATTCATTGCATTTTGTGTGTCATTGCATAGAATTGACAAGGGATTCATAGTCATCATTTTGGGTTCCTTCACGTATGGAGGATGACACAAGTGTGCAAGGGTCTTGGAGAGATGCTCGATGGAATGCGGAGACACTAAGGTGCGTGGTATAGGGGTTCTATGCTGTTAAGAAGCTATCAAAGTATTGTTTTACAGTATCCACAACGAGGGAATCATTCCAATCAAGCCTGTCCATATTGGGTGCGTCCTCCAACCAAAGGAATCTGTGTATATGAGTAGAACCTCTATTTTGTCATTCATACCTATAGAAAAACGGGAAGGAAAAAAAAAACAAAAAAGTTAGGGAAACAGTCGAAATGTCAATCAGTACAAGGGGAAAAAAATGCAACGAGTGAGAGGAAAAAACCTACACCAGTAATCTTTTGTTTGGAATGTGTTTAGCAGGACCTATTCAAGGAAGATGGTGAATCTATGGTGCATATATAGAGATGTAGTATTTGGATTGGTTATAATGTTATGAATTCTCCATTGGAATTGCAAAGGCAATAAAGTGGGAGGATGGGAAGGCATGAGCATGTTTGAAGGTCGTGCCATTTGGTGTCGATTGCACTGAGGGTAAAAAAAAAAGCTTAGGCTACTAAGTTGGGTGATCATATCATAAAATTCACCTCATATTTTGTTCCAAAAAAAGCAAGTGCCACGAAGAGTAGATCCAAAACGCATGGCATGATCAACGATATGAGAATTTGGCATTTGGTTGAGTTGTGTGTGTAGAGTTGAGATGATTGCGGGGAGGGTGTATTCTGGGTTACGTTTAACAAATACAGCTATGGTGGCTTGGCTACGATGGTCCATCATAAGGTTGTAAAAGTAGTAGCGGAAGCGAGGGTGTTTGCCAGACCTATTATCATGGAATCAGATAAGGTGCAAAGCATTCTCTTGCATGTTGATTTCGTAAAGACGAGATTGTTTTAGCATGGAAACCCCTATGGGGAATAACATTGGGAATGTAATTGAGAGGAGGCCTTATGTATTTTATTCATTCATTGGAGAAAGGATAATGGGGTCCCAATCAATTGAAGTTGCATGGGTGGTAAGGCTTGTAGATGAAAAGTGCCTAGTTTCGTCAGTCTCGGTGCAAGAATATGGGAGTGAAAAAACAAAGAAGTTTGGGTGCTTGCTGGAATTGGCATTGAAGGTGTTGCATCATCAGTAGTGGGTGAGGGAATATGAGGGTCTATCCCAGGGGTTGTGGAATGGCGAATAAGGGAGGAAACATCTGTGGGTTCAAGTGGCAAAGCATGTAATGCTTGTAGGTGAAGGTGGGCATCCTTGTAATATGGGTCATTGGAAATTTTGAATTCTAATGCAGCTAGGGAATTTGAACGGCTAACAATGAATTCATAAGGCTTGTTTGCAGCATTGAATTTTTGAACAACAAGGATTTCCAAGTCTGGAAAGAGACGTGGAAGAGAGGTGGTTATTGTGGAGATGTCTTGTGGAAAACTAATAGTATGGCTGCAATATTTGCATTGGCAACTGCCTGCATGTGTAACTTGACATATTGGATTGACACGGGCAATTAGCATTTCTTCTATTTGAGTCAGGCATGCAAGTTCACATGGTTGGTTTTCTAGGATCCATGTTGTTATCTTTGGAGAAGCGATGGGCATGTCTCTCTTTAGTACATCGAGAGCATTTATAGATTCCATTTGAAAAATTTATTTTCATGTTTGGATATGATTCCTTGCATATCGAGCAAACATGAAGTGCGGGGGGGGGGGATATAGTGATCGTGATGAAGTGGGGGGAAATTTAGTGATCGTGATGAAGTGGAAGAAACATAATTGGGTGGAGATGNGAAAATGCATGTATAAGTAGCCTAAAAACAGGAGTCAAAAGTGATTGCGTACTAATCAACTTTTATCTCTTCTCAATTTCACGTACTCCACTACATTAAAAAATTTATTTTCTTGGAAGTGAAGTTATCTAGTTTGGCCATGTAAAGATAACGAAATTAATTAAAAAAATTAAAAATGGTAGTGGAAATGGCATTGGCTATGGTGCTTCCCGCCTGTTACAAGCCTTTCTACGAGTGGCTGACCAAGCCCAACTTGGGTAGGCTATGGATTTTATTAGTGCACACATTAATGGATTATTGACTTTAATTAATTAAAAAAAATAATAACCAAATTGTTATTATTAAGTATGCAAAATCATAAAAAAGTAATTTCAAAGTACATAGAGTATTTACATGGAAGTCATAGTCTAGGTTTGTCCTATCCAAATAGGAAGCATTCCCCAAACAGGCTACATGAAACCTTTATCAGTTCAAGCCAAGTTCAAGAAATGTGGAAAGGAGTGAAGCACATCTTATGAATGTTCTAACTTTGCTAGATTGGAGAGTGGTTGTGTATGCCCTCTAGGGACGGGGCATGGCATGACCTAGCTCAACAAGTTAAAAATCAAATTCAAATAGGCCAAGAAGACCGCGTTTCATGTCTGGAAACCATCAAGAGGTAACAACTTTGTATGGGAGGATAAAGGAGAGCATAACCTTAGCCCAACGACGGCAAAAGGAGGTCACACCAGCCATGTATCAGCCCTTGGAGGGATCACATAGGTCAGGGCCAAGGCCTAGAGGGCATACATAGTCACTGGCCAGTCACAAAGGGCACAAAGGAAGTTTAGTAGGCCCAGGAAATTCCATGTATAAGAAACCTACAAACATGAGTCAAAAGCGATTACCTACTAATCATATTTTATCTTCTCTCAATTTCACGTACTCCACTACATACATAAATTTCATTTTTTGAAGGTGGAGCTATCTATTATGTTGTTTTAATTATAATGAAATCGATTTCCAAAAACGCTTTTTTTTTATTACAGGGTGCAAATGGTTTGCTTTGCTTTGCTTCTCCTAGGGTGGAAATAAAAATGGCAATGGATGACAATTGTTACTATCTACCAAGGCAAATTTATTTGAGGAAGCACGATACCACCATTGGTAACACGATATCCACCTATCCTCGATGTGTTGGATCCCACTTCTACTACACCAAATCCTCCATTTTTTGAAGCTAGGTAATAAGTACTTATGACAAAGATATGAGAAGAAAATATTAGCATTCAGTCCTTAATTTCCTATTTATCATTCCAAATATTAGTATACCATCCAGTTAAAAGTTATGACCTTGAGTTCATCAAGTAATTTCTTCAACCGTGTATCAATGAGGATGAAGAGTAGAGATACCACACTTTATAACAACAATAATCAGACTCGTGAACCTTGAAATTATACTCACAAAATAGTCCCAATTATTGTGTGGCTATAACTCAGTTTGAATGACATAATAATGCGTTTATAACCCCCCAAAATGATGACTAAAGAATGATTGTTGTACATAGATCAGATCTGCCCATTTGATAAAAGATATTGAGCTATAGTAATGATGTATTTGGTAGCATAAAAGACACCAATCAGATCTGGCCTTAAATAGTAAAGTGAGTAAGGACAAAAGCAAGAGTTTAAAACATATGGAAAGCATATCCAAATAAAATTCCATGACCGGAATTTTGAGTCATTTATGAAAACACATGTGACTATAGAATGCCATTCCCAACCACATTTAAATTTCCTCAATCAGATTTATAAAACATAGGACGTGTTAACAAATGGTATCAAGCCTTAGCTCTCAAATGCATTGTTAATTTTCACTTTAAGCACGGGGAAACTACATAATTTTGCAGCTTCCAAGTATACAAATATGACATACAATGCCATGGCTTATGCACGCAATATAAAGCTTAAAAACATCCTGCAAATTTGGGCAACAAATAACATGCTACAGCCATTGAACCCATTTAATATTACCAATTGCAACCCAATACAACTCCCAAACAAAGCATTAACTCTTCATTTGAATTCTATGTTACAGGAATCTATTTCTCCAACATTTAATTTGCAGCTATAGGATTATCATTTAGATTTTCCATTAAAAACATAAGCTACAGAAAAATAAAATTTCTAGACTTGTTTCTGCAGCTACATAACTCACATTCAATCAATAAAAAATACATAGTTTATATTTACACTGGAGTTTCTGACAAAACAGAGTTGTTGATCATAAGAGGACTGCATGGACAAAATAATAATATTCTGCATCATTTATAGCTACAGTCTTAAATTTCCACATAATGGGATTTTTCTAACAAATTCCACAGAGTGTCAATGTTTTAACCAAACTAACCGTTCCTACAAACTGTTGTGAAAAAAAAGTGGTTTTAAGGATAAATCATTTTTAGTGATCATCCAAAACAAAAAAACAAACCATAGATAATGATGGTTCAACAAAGGCAATGTTTCCAATCTTCCATGCAGAGGGATGCATGTATCCGTTTGTCATGTTAATGAGTTGTTCCAGTTTTAATTTCCATGGAGAAAACTATGCTGGCAACAACAATTATGAACAACTTGCACAATTAAACCCTCATATTGAAACTAAACATATAGGAATAAAACCAACAATAAATAAATAAATAAATCCACTATAAAAAATCATGAAAGGGAATCTATAAATTAATGACTAAAATTAAGAATTCCAAGGATAAAATTTCCAAGGAATCGTTTGATTTTATAAGATTGCATTGAGAAATAAGGCCAAGTCGGCCAAGGAAACCCCACTTACCTTTTTTGTCTCCATAAATGTGTTGAACCTTGAAAATTATCTACACCAAAGAAAATAGAGATTACATAATGAAGAGCCAAAGAATACTAGTGTAAGGTCTGAAACATACAAAACTGGTATAGGAATTCTTGCATACCTTATTAAATAGTAAGAGTTGAAATCCGGTTCAAAAGTGTGTGACATTTTGTTGAGGAAAGGTTCTAGCTCCATATTTTTTCAGATATATTTATTGGGAGATACTTCCACCCATCCATCTACGGAACAAGGAGACCCAATAAGACCCTCATTACTCCTGTTGAATCCAAGTTGCCTACGCAGGCAAGTGCTTAGCGAGCCGCGTATGTGTCTTTCTGTTAGCAATTACAGGCCCCCCTACTTATCAATGAGATGGATAAAGCACGAATGGAGCTACGCGAGAACGGTCAAGCACATGATTTTGGCATTTCAGTGTTATAATAAATAAATAAATAAATAACCCATAATAATAAATAAAGAGACCGTATTCATTCAACTTTCATCTTTTTAACTCTCAAGTACTCACTTTTGGTTTATTGGTTGAACGACTTTTAAATTATTTTTATTTATACTTTACCTTTTAACTCTCATTAAGCAATCATTTAATAATTTAGTATTTTTAATTAATTTATAAAATAATTAGTTTATTTTTTCTAATTAATTCATGAAATAAATTATTTATATTTATACTTTACCTCTTAAGTCTCATTAAGCAGCCATCTAGTAATTTTAACGGTATGCTGACAAAACAATTATGCTCTACCTTATAAATATTAAGAGAAAATTGCATTTATTTTCATTTATGCCTTTACATTTTAACAGCATGCTCACAAGAAATTATGCTTTACCCTTTAACACTATGCTTACATGAGATTACGCTTTACCTGTTAACCTTTGGCTCATGGGAGTTTCCCGCTACTTGCACATAGTATTTAGCTTACAAAATGCAAAAAAAACTTGCACGACTTACAATATATCAGTGCTACTGCATAACTTGTGATTATGTTGAGTAAGAGCTAACACGATAGTAAGTTTACATAATTTATACACGTAGCAAACTAAATCCTATGAAACTTACAAGGAAATGAAGAATGATTATACAGCTTGCAAATTGAACTTGATACACCCTAGAAAAGAAATGTGGACAGAGACGATATTAAGAGTTTTTTTTGGAAAATATTGGATACAATCCCAACCAATCAACTATGCAAGAATCTTGTCAAGTACTATATATAAAAGTTTCATTCTTTCAGACAACATAAGCATCTTACCAAAAACTCTCGATTAATGTGAAACATGGGGCTGAAGCCTCAATTGATGTTCAGAGCTTCAGTGCAGAGAACTTCAAAATTGGGCATTATTCTAAACAATGTCGTTATGAGGCAGTAAGCGCCCTCAAAAACCTTTAGCTGGTATTTCCATCAGACTATTTACTACCATGTGCCAAATTTATCCCACCTACGAAGGGGCTTTCAATGGATGCCTACTATACAACAAACATGATGTACACAACAAATTCCAAATAGTTTGATATCAGTAATACTGCATTGCATTCTACCTTTCAAGTAGTAGAGTAAATACCTTTCAATTTCATATATAACCATTCTGATCTTCTTTTAAAACCTCCCAAATATCTATGTATTGGAATTTGCAACATGATAACAATAGATGGAGAACTGCCTATTCCATATGCTTCAATAATGAGAATCTCTTGCTGAGAATGTGGTGTGAAAAGCTCTTCATAACACATGGAAGATAAATTATTTAAGGGGCATATTTAGAAAGTTGAGTTGGACTTCCTGGCCCGCATGTATTCATCCATATTGTCATGAATCTCCATTGCTGCATCTTTATCTTGATGATGCTTCTATTTGCTAACCTGCACGTAAATTACATGAGTGAAACGATAAGCAGACAAAATTACATGACAATAAATGAGAAAATATGATACAATAAGTTCAGAAATCTATCCCAGCATCTGCAATAAGACAAATCGAAAAGAATTATGATAGTGTGGTATAGAAGTAGGGCTCAGAAACTTGAAAATAGTTGAAAACAGTAACAGAAAAGTCTAAATCTCATACCAAAATTATATTCACATTCCACTTCCTCATAGATTTAGCAGACTCCACACTATCATCTTCAAAGTCAATGTAAAACCCTATGACTATAAACATCAACACCATCCATTAGCTATCAACAAACTGCATGGTTTTACCTTTCAAAACCAAATTCTTAATCACCTTACTTCTTGCAACAAACCTCTCCACTACTGAAAATTCGATAATCATACGTACTTCGAAGGCATTGTTATTTACTTGAAAATACATAAAAATTAAGGAGGAAAAGGAAAACATACTTTTATGGAATATCTCAGCATGGTCCTTAAAAGGCCAATCCTTAAACTGACATTCCTTCCCAAGCACAAACAATGCCATGACACAACTCCAATCATTGAGCTACAACACATATGGATTATCCCTCACCTCAAAGGTAAACCCCGTCCTGTCACTGCCACTCTTCCTCTGTATAGTATACACTTAGGCTTGTTGGGCATCTCTTTCACCTTGGCATCAGGGGCATAGTAAACCCCATCCTCCAAAAATTCCTTAATAGTGTACATATTTAAGAGGGTCTGGAAGGCGCTGGGAACAAGAATTATAGGCACACCCTCACCAACACTGCTGCTATTAAATTTAATGCCAGTATTCAATGCTAAGAATAGCCTGGAATTTCCCTTCAACCCATCATTCTGCATACTGAATTTCCCCCCAAGATACTTTCCAAACCATTTTTCTTCGAAGAGTCTCTTGGTGCCCCTATTGGGTGTCCATAAATTTTCTTTTTTCTACCCCCTTTTTTTTGTCCTCCCTCTTATTCGCTTATTCATAGGTATTGATCTCTTGGTGCGTGCAAAAAAAATGTTTTCTGTTGGAATTGTCTTTGTAGCAATCCTCCTTTCCAAAGTTAGGTCTCCAAAGCTGCCTAGTGGGTGTGTTTTTCATTTTCAATTTCCCTTCTTTAGTAGGGTAGGAATCAATTTATGTTATGACAATGGAAGAATATTCATTATATTCCCAATCTGTTCCACTTTTTGTATAGCTACCATTTGCTACATCTCCATTCAAAGATGTTTTGCTCTCTCGAGGAGAAGTGCCCAATTCCTGCTCATCTCCCTCCCTTCGACTTGCATGCTCTCAGCCACTTTCTTCCTCTCTTTGATCTTCTTCTTCCATGGTTGTGTGTGTCGTTCTTCTTATTCGATTATTATATCTTGATGGCTTCTTATTGAATTTCTATTGAATCCATGTCTCTCAGGAGTTATGGTAATAATTTTAAAGGTATGGATCCTGGGGCTATAACAACCATCCTCTAGATCCCATCCAGTCCTAGCATTAGATGTCTCATTGTTAACTTTAAAGGGGTTCAAATCTCCAAAGGAAGAGAAAATATCCTTTGAGTTTGGAGGATGATAAGAGAAATCCTTAATGTCTTGAACTTGTATTGAACTCGCAACCTCTCTGATAAATTTTGCATCTCGCATATTTGCAGCAGCTACAGAGGTTGTACCATTGCCTTGTGATGTCATTTTATAATTTATAAATGCTTCCAAATATTCTTGCAGTTTATCTAAAGCAGAACTCTTCTATTCTAATGTGATATTTGCTTCTATCAATTTCATCTGAACCCTCTCTTCATGCCACACCTCTGTCATCTGGAGCATTTTTCGTTCTTCCTCAACTTCTTTCCTCACTTTTATAGATTCCATTTTTAGTTCTTCCACTTGATCTTTGTCTTCACCAATCTCTCTTTACAATTCATCACAGACATCCTCCATGAGATGCCTTGCCTTCCTTTCCTTCTCAATATCTTGCAAAGATCTCATTATCATAAATGTTAGCCTCTGCAAGCTCCTTTGCTAGTTTTCCATTAAGCATTTCCATCTTTCTCTTCTCTTTCCTTTCATTGTGTAGTTCCTCCTTCATAGTTTGGATCATTGCCTTGATTCTTTCTTGTTCCTTACCTTGCGATATGCCTCTCTCCTCTACGATTTTTCTCAGGAAACAGTCTACCTCTTTCCATGAGGATTTTTGTGCATGCCCTAGCTCATGAACCAAAAGATGAGCTTGGAACAACTCTTTTTTTAGAGCTGAGACAACAAACACACTCTTATTTTGTTGCTCTTCGGAGATATTGATGTAGTTGTATACTTGAAAACTTCAGCTAAAGTGTTTATATCCCTAGAGTCCCATTTTGTTTGATTTTCCAATCCAACATTTGAGATGGCGATAGGTTGTTGAACTGAATCAACCTAGATAAAATTAGAGATGATTCACATAGAACAAAATATTGAGGCAAAATTAAAAATCTGCGCTCAGTGCTTGCTGGTGTGCATTTCCTCGTATGCATAAAGGAAACCCAACTCTGGAAGAAAAAGAGTGCGTACAGAAATAAGAGACCAGTAAAAAAAGCAATCCAATTACATCTAGACATGTGTCATTTGTTGGAGCAGAGGTTGAAAGACTAATCCGTCCATCCTTTTGTCTTTATAAAGCTCGATGAGAATTTGACACCATTGCTACGAGTTTAGATTAATAATGACTCTCCATGTAAGCATAATATGACTGCAAAGCAATATGGGAAATGTTAGAAACAGGAAATAGATAAGACAGGATCAACTTGTATTCTAATTATGAAATTTTCAGAACTGTTGCATATTCCACCTCATGATTGTTATTGCCATTACATAAAATTTCCTAAAAATTGCAAAAAATGCCATTAAAAGATACGTTAGATGATTTTTGAAATGCATATGTCAGATGAATTTTGAAATGCAGCCCACACAGTCTTACAGTCACCATAAAGAAATATCATGCCATTAAAGGATTAAGATATGCTTTTAATATAATCCTCACAAGGATAAAACTTCTACATTGCCAACAATTCTTAGCTAAGAGAAACAACATATGAAAATTTTCATAAATGGATCAAAAAATAAAACATATTCTAAATTAAATGAAAAAAATTGAGTTCAAACAACATAGATGTATAATTGAAAAATTCTTTAGTTTACACAAACAGCTCCATTCTAAATACTTTCTCATGGCAAAACAAAAAGAAGACCAATAAGAGAGAGTTTCAACTGATGCAACTAAATCCAAAAGACAACAACTAGATTCCTAAAAAATGCAAAACATAGAGAAGGCAAAAGCCCATTCATATAAATAGAGATTATGAAAGAACATGCTTTAGAAATTTTCAAAAAAAAAATCACTTAGCAACAAATCTCCTAAAGTATTCAAATTATAGAACATGGTGTATAGAAACATAAAAAAACTGCAAATATATAGGCTAATAGTTGAGAGGGAAAATGCCCTAGAAATTTCTAAAATGTTCTAATTGTCAAATAAATTATAATATTATTGTAAAATTGATGGTTTAGGACCTCCAACTAGTAGAAAATTTAGGATCCATTGATGTAAAAAACTGCACCTTTACGTTGTAATGTGCTAAGCCAGAGTGAATTTGTAAAACTACTAAAATGTGTTGCTTCTTAATATAACCTAGGCCCTGCTTTGGCTAACTTACATGAATTTACCTCTAATTTATAATGACAAAAAAACATACCAGGAAAAAACACCAACGATCCCTTTTTTTTGCCACATTTTAGGATGTGCTAAATTTAACCGGAAGGAAAAACATGTATTGTGTTCTAAAAGGCAGTCTTGTGCAATATTGTCCGAATAAGTTTCTTGGCTTTGCATTGTTAAATGAAGCGTCGCAAAAACTGTCTCTAAGTTGGAAATACAAGCTATACCATGACTTGAGCAAAACATGCAGGTTCCAAAAGGCTTATATGGGATTGTATTTGACTCCCTTATAGATTGAAGAAGAGTCCTTAGGTGCCAAAAGGCTTATATGGGCTTGTATATGACTCCCTTATAGATTGAAGAAGAGTCCTATAAGCATCTTGAATAAAAGAATTAGGTTGATCATTCCTAGCATTGGTCATTTTGCCCCGCCAATAAGGAAAAAGTGCATTCAAGGGTTGAGTAGTTGGTTGAGTAGTAGTTGATCTCACAGAGCCTGTTGTCTGTTTGAGACCCCCTGATGTGGCTATGAGTGAGACTACCCGGCCAATGTTTTAATGCTTTAAGCCACCAATAAGTTTTTCTCTTCCCGTCGGTTTGTGAGTTTTTTTTAAAAACCCCTATGTGGGCAGTAGTGGTTGTGGTGCTTGTTACGGTTTTCATGACGAGAGCATAGTACATGGCCTCTTTTGATGACTAGTTGGTTTGTTGATGTAGTTTGATTGAAAATATGTAGTCCTAATCAATGATAACTGTCATTTAATTGCAGATGGACTCAAGAGAATTTTTCAGATTATTACTGTGAGAAGGCATAGCTGGGAGGCAAAGTAGTAGAAAGTTGGCTAGGCATTGTTAGACAAAGTTTGTACTGAAATCAATGGGATCTCAAGGAGGATAAATGAAAAATACGGCAAAATCGATGGTGACAAAATCCCAAGCTTGGAAATATCTGTCAGTTACCGAATGGATCCCATTTTGTTAAGTATTCATAAGTTGAAATATGAAAATGTAACGCATGAAGTGAATCATGAGTACTCACGAAAAAGACAAAATGGTGATATTAGACAGTTTTGAGGAGCCCAAAGGTCACACGGTTTGGGGCAGCCCAAGGGTTTGGCTGATTTGGTTTAAATATAGGAAAGTTAGAGTTTACAAGGACTTTTTTCCAGTTAGATTAGTAAAGACATATTGTAAGAAGAACTATTTTCTTTTGCAATAAAGAATTACAGTTTTCCTGTTGGAGAAAGTTTGGTGGGATGTTCAAATGTTATGCTATGGATTTGTTGAAGAGGAACTATTTCGTTTTCAAATTTTGTCCACTAACTATGAGATCGTTCTGACTCTTAGGACCTATGTTCTTGTTTGAATGATTTCTGCTTTATTTTATGAAATTACCACCATGAGTAATGAATGTTGTTCATAAGCAATTGGTTATCTGGTTGTTTAAATATGTTTAATTGTTCATGTGTTTTTTGGAAGAAGTATTAGCTATCTGTAATTTCTCTTTATAATGCATGCACAAGATACATTACTCATTAATAAGTTACAATCTTGCTCACTGGGGGATAGGTAGGTAGTTAGATTTATTTTCTTGCTGTGCGTGTGATTTAGATGCTTCAGAGTTTAAGACGAGAGGTAAGAACCTGCGCATCACATTGTGAATACTCCTTTCATTCTTTATCAAACATGCATGTTAAATAGGCACTTGCATATCATACTTAAAATAAAAAATACAAAAATATATACGGTGGACCGGGCCGCAACCAGTAAATCCTTTTATTTTTGTTTCTTAACCTACGGTAGCCGGACCACAAATCGAATGGATTCCCTACACCAAACAGTCATGGGCTAGTTGGGAACGTTGACTGGGGAGAATCCCTTGCCGTTGCTTCCTGTGAATTTCCAGGCCTCAACATTTTTCTGGCGCTAGAAGGAGGGCCGCTAGTGTATGGCTGGCCGAGGAAACCCATTTTCCAGAGATTATTCCACTGGTAATAGTTCAGAAGGTAGTGTGTTGGATAATCCGATTCTGGAAGAAAAAGGTAGAGAACAGTTGTATTCTATGGATAACGAAGTTGTTAATAATCTGAGAAGACACACTAGGGGATACATGAAGAATATTTGAGGATTACCGATTATCCTTGAATTGCCCAGACGAGAATATAAAAGGAAAGATTGTCCTATATTGGAAGATTCAATTTTGATTGAAGATTTGGAAGAACTTGTAGAAACAGCCTTACAGGAAGTTATATAGCCTTTGAATCAAGTAGGCCTAGAGACTCCTTACGGTTCCCCTGTGCATACCCCTATTCATTCACCACCCCACTCTCCTCCTAGACTCATGGAAGGCATAAACGCTAATCAACCACCCAACCCACCTAACCCTCCACCTGCTTGGAAATCCGGGTCACCTTTGAACTTAACACCTCCACTGCACGACTTGCCTCAAGCCTTTGAGAAGATGCTACCTAAGTTTGATCCAAATGAGAATATGCTAGTTGATGACCATTTACAAAGTTTTTATTTGGAAATAGAAGGGTTAAAAGATGGGGAGCATGAATATGTCGTTTGTATACTATTCCCGCACACCCTTAAAGGTGCAGGAGCATCATGGTTTTTTGGTTTTCCTGCAAACTCTATCCCAGATTGGGATACCTTTGAAAGGATTTTTAGAAGTAAGTATGCAACCCAAAAGACACATGCAACACTCATGAAAGGACTATGCTCTTTAAATAAGGAAAGAAAAGTGAAGGTGCATAGTTTTACCCAAAGATTTGCGGCCTATCTTAAGAATTTTTCAGAAACTGACAAACCCTCAGGTAAGGTCCTGATTGAATATTATACCTCAGCTCTAGGGCTTGAGTTGGCCATGTTTGCCAAAATGAAATCCAAACCTACGTTAGTAGAAACCTATGAAGAAGCAGAGAATGTAGAGGCCGAAAAAGAAAGCATTGAGGATTATCCTGAATGGTCAGGAGAAAAAAATGTTGGGGGAAAATCCTTGTTACTTACTAAACCTAAAGAGGAGCAGTCACGTGATTTTGAGGGAATGTTAAAGATGATGCAAAATATTTCCAACAGAATAATAGATTTGGATAAGGACAAGGAAGCCCATAAGTTCTATAAGACTTATTACAAGAAAAGAGAAGACAACAGTCAACCCCAAACCCCTCCGCACAGCCCTGCATCTATGAATCTAACAGAGGTAGGAATGGATAACTTCTGCACTTTCCACCAACAACTCCATTCTAAAAAGAATTTTCCTCAATGGATAAATTCGATGACGTTGGTTATGAATCAGCTGTTGGATTCTAAATTAACAGAAGATAAATATGAAGAAGCAAAATATGGCAATACATCAGTGGAAAAGTAGGAGGATGAGACCATGTGTTTATGAGACTGTGTTTCTTTGTTAGATGCCACCGAAGAAATGGATCTAAAGAATGAGAGCATCCTAGAAACAAATGTAGCAACAAGAAGCTAGGGGTTACTTAAGGAGAACAATTTTATGCTCCTGAATATCAAAAGACTTCAAAAGAATGTTAAGAAATTTCAGAACAATTCCTCAACCAATAGGATTTCGGGATTTTCCATCACCAGTCAAAGTCCAAGGCAGACCAACATGTTTGCTAAACCCAATGAAGAAAAAATAGAAAATGCTAAACCAAAGCTCACGAAACATCAGATGGACTATGACATTGTGGAAGATATCAAAAAAGTAAGGGAGAACATCTCATTATTTGAAATGTGCAATCTGCCGCAACAGAAAGAAAAGCTATTAAAAGCACTTGAGGTGTTAGAGGAAAGGCTTCCTACTGGCAATCAACCCTAGGAAGAAGAAATTGGTGAGGCAAGTATAAGAGGTAAGCTAAAAAACCAAAACCCACCTTTTCTTCTTACTTTTTAGATTTTCAATCACAACGTGCATAATTGCCTAGTGAACTCGGGGGCATCAGTTAGCGTCATGCCGTTGTCGGTCTGCAAGAAGATAAATGGGTAGCCTAAACCATCCACCTGGAGGGTTGTTCAGTTGGATATAATGAATGTGAAGGTAATTGGGGAAATGGAGGATGTTCTAGTCCGCTTGTCTTCAAATGATAAGGTGTGTCAATTTATTGATATTATGGTGGCTGACATACCAGAAGCTTATGGGTTTTGTTCTGAGCAGAGACTGGTCGACAAAGCTAAATGGATATTTTGCCTTGGACTGGCCACATCTATGGCTACTGTATAAAGGAAGCTCGAATCAAATTAATATTTTGAGGGAGCCCCACATGAAACAAAATGTTACTCGGTTCAAAGAAAAAACGAACCAGTGGATTCTGTGTTGGGAAATTACTTTATTGAGTTAGAACCAGGAAATTACCAAGCAGAAGAAGCCAATGACACATCAGACGCTTAGCTTGATCTCCTTCGGTTTTCACAGGCTGATGAAATCGATTGTAAAATAGTAGACTTAGCAGTAGAAGTAGATGTAAATTCCCGCACAGTAGTTAGCGATTTTTGGACACTTTTTTTTGACGGTTCTAAAGCTTTAGAAGGGTCAGGAGCCAACTGTGTCCTGATCAACCCTGAAAAAAACAAAAAAATTCTTGAATGTAGGTTAGAATTTGAATGTACAAATAAAACAGCTGAATATGAAGCCTTAGTTCAGGGAATAAGGAAAGCAATTGAATTTAAGGTAAAAAATATGAAGGTGTTTGGGGAATCTGAAATAATCATAAAGCAAATCTGAAATCAAATACATTGCATTTCTCCTCATTTAAAAGCTTATCAAAGTGAAGTATGGGATTTACTTAAAATTTTTGAGGCATTTAACATTGTATCGATTCCAAGACTTAAGAATGCCGTAACTGACTTGTTAGCCACCTCAGCTGCAAGGCTTGTGCCTTCTAATAATCGGTGCACTGTTGAACTACTTTTCAGGCCTTCAGTTTCAGACATGATAACCAATCTACAAGTGTTCGATGATGATTAGCAGATTATAGAATGCTTGACAAATGGCGAGACTTTCAAAGGGGCCATTATTGATGATGAAGAACATGAAGCCGAATTTAGATTCGATAACTTCATTCCTAAAGGAGTTAGGACTTTAGAATGAATGTTTGATTTAAACGAGAAATTTAGAAGACCAGCAAATGCGAAGACTCATAGCTCATCTCTATAGTTCGATTTGATCAATTTGGGGATTGAAACAGAACCCAAGTACGTGAGTTTGGGAAAATGTTGTTCCCCAGAAGAAAGGAATAAGCTTATAAATCTTTTCAAATGATATAAGGACATTTTTGCTTGGATGTATGAAGATCTGAATATGTATGACACCAATATTATCTAGCATGTTATTCCCATCAGATCTGGAATCAAGCCGTATCAGCAGCCTTTGAGGAAAATGCATCCAAAATTAGAACCTTTAATACAGAGCGAAGTCAAGAAACTATTAGATGATAGGATTATCTTCCAGGTGAGACACTCGAAATGGGTTTCAAACCCGGTTTCGGTAAGAAAGAAGTCTGGAGAAATCAGGCTATACGTGGATTTCAGAAATTTAAATCACGCTTCGGATAAGGATAATTATCCTGTCCCACCTATGGAGCAGATATTGCAAATAGTTTTGGGTTCTGAACTGTTCTCTTTATTAGATGGATTCTCAGGCTACAATCAAGTATTAGTAGTTGAGGAAGACAGGCTTAAAACAACATTTAGAACTAGGTGGGGAACTTTCACTTACAGAAGAATGCCTTTTGGACTCATAAACGCTGGTAAAACTTTCCAAAGGGCTATGGACATAGATTTCCATGGTCTGGTTGGTAATAGTGTTGTAGTATACCTGGATGACATCACAATATTTTCAAAGAAAAGAGAGGAACATGCATTCCATCTAAAGCATATTTTTGAACGCTGCATAAAATATGGTATCTCACTAAACCCCAAGAAGTGCATGTTTTCTGTTACAGAAGGTAAGTTATTGGGCCACATAGTTTCTAAGAAGGGGATATCCATAGAACTAGAAAGGATTAAATCCATCAAACGAATTCTCTTACCCCATAACAAAAAGGGCATGCAGTCATTTATGGGAATAATAAACTTCGTGCGAAGGTTTGTGCCAGATTTTGCGCAAATTGTTAGACCTTTGCAACAGATGGTGAAACAAAGTGTACAATTCAAATGGATTGGTGTAGAGAAGAACACGTTTAGCAAAATCAAAACAGTTGTTGCACACGCACCCTCCCTCAAAAGTCCAGATTTTGAGAAAGATTTTATTTTGTATACTTTTACATCTGATGATTCACTAGTAGCTGTGCTTACTCAGAAGGAAGATGGGGGAGAAGAGTTCCCCATATCATTTATGAGCACTGGTTTGCAAGGGGCCAAATTGAATTACCTAGCTATAGATTAATAAGCTTATGCAATGTTCAAAGCGATGAAACAATTCAAGCCCTACATAATAAAGAATTGGACCAAGGTAATCGTCCCACACCCAGCTGTGAGGTCTCTTTTCATACAGAAAGAGTTAGGAGAAAGAAGGGGCAATTGGGTAAAATCTCTATAGGAATATGACCTCAAATTCAAGCCAGCTTCTATAGTCAAAGGGCAATTATTGTGTAGACTGATGGCTGAAAGTAAAGACAATGAAGAGCAGGACTGGGAAGATGAAGTTGAGTTACATATGGTGGATGTATGTCCCCTTTTTACAACTCTGGATTCTTGGTATCGAGACCTTATTCATTACCTTCGGACGGGATTATTACCGGAGCACTGGAATTCTAAGCAAAGAAGAGTATTACGTCTTAAATCAGCATCCTATCAAATTGTTGAAGGAATATTATTCAGAAACAAATATGATGGAGTTCTCCTTTGATGCTTGGAGAAAGAAGATGCAAAGAGAGTAATGATATATTTACATGATGGGCCTTCCGGAGGACATTTCTCTTGAGATACTACAGCTCATAAAATTCTCAGAGTTGGATACTATTGGCCCACACTGTTCAAAGATGCACATGCTCATGTTAGAAAGTGCGATGTCTGCCAAAGGTGAGGTGGAAGACAAATTAAAGTGGCAGGACCATTAAATCCTGTTATGATCACAAAAACTTTTGAGCAGTGGGGGATAGACATCATTGGAGAGATAAAGCCAAATTCTTCTCTGCAACACAAGTATATTCTGGAAGCAACCGACTACTTCACTCGTTGGGTTGAAGCCATTCCACTACGTAAAGTAAATGAATATGTGGTTATGGATTTCCTGCAAGATCATATTATGACTAGGTTTGGAGTTCCAATTTCTTTAGTTTTTGATAATGCTACTTATTTTTCCTCTATTAAATTAACTGCATTCTCTCATGAAAATGGAATTAAACTACATTACTCTGCAAATTACTATCCTCATGGAAATGGGTTGGCTGAATCTACGAACAAGAATCAGATTAGGATCTTAAAAAAGACGGTGATAGAAAATCAAAGGAGCTGGCACTCAACATTACCAAATGCTTTGTGGGCCGATAGGGTCACCCCCAAGACTGCTTTAGGTGTGTCCCCATATACCCTTGTCTATGGAAAAGAGGCCATTCTACCCCCAAACATCATGCTACCCTCTTCCATAATCGCCCAAGAATCCAGAGGATCAAATAATGAATTTTTGCAAATAAGGATACACAATATTTTGAAGGTAAAAGAGTCTAGAGCCAGGGCCAGAGAGCGTTTTAAACAACAACAGGAGATAGTAAAGAGATGGTTTGATAAACACAAGGCTGGTACAAAAGAATTTGAGGCGGGGGACTTGGTTCTCAAGTGGGATCATCCCCATGATGAGAAAGGCAAACACACAAAATTTCAACAGTTATGGGTAGGACCTTTCCAGATTGCGGACAAGCTTGGCCCCTTGACATATAAATTGCAAGATTTACAGGGGTGGGAGGAGAACTTGCCAGTAAATGGTCTAGTTCTCAAACCTTATTTTTCCTGAGTTTTGTTTTGGTATTTTATCTTGTATATAAATAATTTGACTTGGTTGTTTACTTTGATTTATGTAGTTCTGTTTTGTTTTAGTTGAATTGTGATTGATTTCAATAAAGGAGGCAACTCGTGGTTGCATGGAGAACATCAGAATTCTGGGATGATTAAAGTTCTTGGGTGTGAGACTGTGTATTATTGTTTACCTGAAAGAATTTCTTCTATTTTAGCAGTTTTCCCGAATGGATATGAACACATTGAAGTCCTGCTTAATCCTTGTAAAATAAACTAGAATTAAAGGGTATGGAATACTATTTTGAGGCTCCATCCATCTCACATTTTAAAATGTCCTAGGGAGTTACAGCAAAGGGCCCATGGAAAGGAAGCAGGGCAAACATTATATTATATATAAATGATCCCATGCCAAGAATTGAATTCCAAAAGGTAGATAAGAGTCAAAAGCTCCTATGAAAGCATTATGTCTCAAAGCAAAATACAGAACCATATAAGCACTAAATTGCCAAAAGTTCCTCTCCGTCCGTGAGCTGAAAATTGAATACATCACTCACAAAAAAGGACACTATGGATAGAGGATCCTGAATCAAAATTCAGAAAGAAAGGCATACACGAGGACTCGTATGAAAAGGACAAAAGTTTAAAAACACAAAAGGTGAAAAATGGCATGGGAATGAGGAACAAATGAATATTTCTGTTTACCATATGCTACAATCCTGTGGTGTCCAAGCTAGAAGCTACTTGAAGACAGAGGTAGCAAATGAAATTCATCTTCCTGGCCTCAAAAGAGTTATCTTGACTTGAAAATCCTGGTTTCCACTCTCCTAAATCAGACTATCATCAATGATTAAAAGTACATATATTTTCCATTTGAGAAATCCATATATCTGGAGGAATTCAACAGGTTTGTTTGTTGTTAAATAGTCTGTTACTCAAGAAATAAATAGTCTGCAGCTGCAACTGTTTCCCCAAATTTTCAAAATTTGGACCCCCTTTGTTAATTTTTAGCATTGCCTAGAATCGTTTGGATCCTTGAACTCTTTTTCATTTTGCTATAATTTTGGACTATTTTGAGGACAACTCTCTTCATGCGTTTCGGAAAATTGCTTATGTTTAAAACTGTTGTGGGTTGTGGAATTTAGAGTTTGGTTTTTTCCCTTTAAGCTGCGATTTTTTTTTCTCTGTTCTCGGAAGCTTATTTCTCATGCTAGCCACTATTTCGAAGGCCATTTAAACAACGCATCGGAGCCATGTTTCCTTAGGGAGCCTTCGTTGTGGAAACTGAATGATGATTATTCTAAGGATATTGAATTCTTCGATGTTGCATCGTATTGTTTGACTTGTTTATATGATTGGAAGCTGTAGTCTGTTTATTTTCTGCCCTTGCGGCTCCCAAGCGAACTAGGTATCTGCCATATAACTGGTCCGCCCGCCGACGCTTTGTCTAGTTTTTGCCATGATGTTTTTGGACTGGGGGGTCTGTAGTCTTTTCTTTCTCCACCCTTGCGGCTGTGTAACGCACTATTTTTTTGACGTTGATGTCTTTCCGCTCACCGACTGGGAACTTTTTCGCCCAGAGTTTGGGTTTTAGCTTTTCCAACTCCGATGAACTTAACGATCTCACGGAGCCCATTGTCTGTTTGAGACCCGTCAATGTGGCTATGAGTGAGACTACCTGACCAATGTTTTAATGCTTTAAGCCACCGATAATTTTTTCTCTTCCCATCGGTTTGTGAGTTTTTTTTTAAAACTCCTGTGTGGGTGGTGGTGGTTGTGGTGCTTGTTAAGGTTTTCATGACGAGAGCACAGTACAGGGTCTATCTTGATGACTAGTCAGTTTGTTGATGTAGTTTGATTGAAAAGATGTAGTCCTAATCAATGATAAATGTCGTTTAATTACAGACGGACTCAAGAGACTTTTTCAGATTATTATTGCGAGAAGGCATAGCTGGGAGGAAAAGCAGCAGAAATTGGGTTGGGCAGTGTTAGACAGAGTTCGTACTGAAATCAATGGGATATCAAGGAGGACAAATGAAAAATAAGGAAAAATTGATGGTGACAAAATCCTAGGCTTGGAAAGATCCGCCAGTTACCGAACGAATCCCATTTTGTTAAGTATTCATAAGTTGAAATCTGACAAAATGGTGATATTAGACAGTTTTGAGGAGCCCAAAGGTCACACGGTTTGGGGCAGCCCAAGGGTTTGTCTGATTTGGTTTAAATATAGGAAAGTTATAGTTTACAAGGACTTTTTTCCAGTTAGAATAGTAAAGACATATTGTAAGAAGAACTATTTCCTTTTGCAATAAAGAATTACAGTTTGCCTGTTGGAGAAAGTTTGGTGGGATGTTCAAATGTTATGCTATGGATTTCTTGAAGAGGAACTATTTCATTTTCAGCTTTTGTCCACTAACTATGAGATCATTCTAACTATTAGGACCTATGTTCTTGTTTGAATGATTTCTGGTTTATTTTATGAAATTACCACCATGAGTAATGAATGTTGTTCATAAGCAATTGGCTATCTGGTTGTTTAAATATCTTTAATTATTCATGTGTTTTTTGGAAGAAGTATTAACTATCTGTAATTTCTCTTTAGAATGCATGCACAAGATACATTACTCATTAATAAGTTAAAATATTGCTCTCTGGGGGATAGGTAGGTAGTTAGATTTATTTTCTTGCTGTGTGTGTGATTTAGATGCTTGAGAGTTTAAGACGAGAGGTAAGAACCTGCGCATCACATTGTGAATACTCCTTGCATTCTTTATCAAATCTGCATGTTAAATAGGCACTTTCATATCATACTTAAAATAAAAAATACAAAAATATATACGGTGGACCAGGCCGCAACCGGTAAAACCTTTTAGTTTTGTTACTTGACCTACGGTAGTCGGACCGCAAACCGGACGGGTTCCCTACACCAAACAGTCACAGGCTAGTTGGGAATGTTGAATAGGGAGAATCCCTTGCTGTTGTTGCGTGCAAATTTCCAGGCCTCAACACTTCCTTAGAGATAGAATCAGCACCAAAAGTAAAACCCAAAAACATAAAGATGATCTCTCGACAGTAGTAGTCTCTCTCTTGTCCCAGCAAGCATTAGTCTCTCTCTTGTCCCAGCAACTTTTCCTCTCACTCATGCACCCCAATGAGTGAGTGTGTGTGTTATAATAGAGAGACTCACTCTCTATTTATATTCTTCTGTTCACGTGAAACCCACTCCAACATGTCAGCCTCACTTAACAATTACTTACTAGAGCCGACATCTCTAGGAGTGTCTAATAACCCTAGTGCCCCACAACTTGTGGGGACTTTTCCTCCTCCGACCAACAAGGAGGTTTATCCTTAACACAATGGTGGGGACTATTGCCCCGACTTACAATGACTCACTTAGGTTCGGCTTCTCTAGGATAGTTTAATAATCCTAGGGCCCCACAACTGCGGGGACTTTAACCCTTGAACAATAGGAGGGTTACCCACAATGACTTGACATGACTTGTTACATTATAGAAACTCCTGATCAGAACATCAGGGCATGACATGACTCAATTACATTACAAACATTTCCTGGAATAAACATTGGGGTACAATACATAAGATATACAAGTGAATACATTCCGAAGTTAAATATACATCAACAGTTGAACTAACCATGATTTCTATGCTTTAAATTCTTAAAATCACAAATCTCAACAACTCTAGGAGTAATATAACTATGAGTAGATCCAAGGTCAATCAAAACAGAAACAAATTTCTAAGCAATCTTACCTTCCACTTCAACCACAGTTGACCGATGATCTTCCTGACGATCCTCTAGCGCTGCATAAATTCTAGGGACAGTCCTTGCTACTTGACCTACCATTTTAGCTTCTTGAACATTGTGAGCTTTCCTTACATACCCATTCTCAAGTGGACAATTCCTGCGCATATGGTTTTCTCCACATCTTCAACATTGGAGTGGATCTCTAATCTATTTTGGGTTTCTTGGCATGTCTTCCATCGCTCTGGTTGGCTTAATCACACCTTATGATGGCTACCTTTGCTGATTTTGGAAGTGAGAAGGTTTGAAACCTTTCTTCCTTTGGTCAAACTTCCCATTCTTCTTGTCCTTCCATTCCTTATGGATACCAGGTTTGTTTTTTTATTTATTTATTTATTTATTTATTTATTTTTCTGATCATAGCAGTACTTGGCCTTCTTGATAGCCTCTTCTAGAGTACTAGGTTCATCAAATTCAATTTTGTCTTTGTATGACTGAGGTAACCCACTCAGAAAATGCTGGATTTCAATTTATCATCTCTTATATGCCTAACATAACTCAACATCTCTAAGAACTTGTTTGCATATTCTTCCATGGTCAGCTTCCCCAATTTCATCTCATGCAATTCTTTGATCTTATCATCATAGTACCTGTCAAAGAGGTACTTCTACTTGAAATACTTCTTAAACTACTTCCACACGATGTTTCTATCATTGATATTGCTCACTTTCCTGAGGTGCTCCCACCATATATATGCTCTTCCATTTAGATTGAATATGGATACCCTTTCCTTCATATTTCCAAAGTAGTCTTGGACTTGGAAATATTTCCTCATCCCAAGAAGCCAAGCTTCAGCTTCTTGACCAGGATTTATCTCACCATTAAAGGTAGGAGGAATTTTCTTCTTAAATTCATCATGTGAACAATTCTAGTAACGCCTCTTCCTCTTATTAATTTGAGATGAAGATATTGACCCCCTAGTGGATCCTTGAGAGTTAGATGATCCACTGGAATATATTTTTTTTCTTATGGCACTGCTTTGACTTCCTTCTAGATTCACTATCTGATGCCCAGAGTTCATCTTCCTTTAGAGGTCTATCATACTTTGTAGCATGGATGCAGTCAATTGATTCTGCTCTTCCTGACCTTTAATCAAGCTTCTCACAGTGGTTGTAATATCTGTGGGAGTCTCTTAGTATCTTCTCTGATTAGACTCCGTTTCAGCATTTCCAACTCAAATGTTTTTCCCCATAGAATCTTCCTCGGGTCCATAGGTATCATGTGCAACATTCATGTTGTAGGTTTTCATGGCCAAACCACAACCCAACTTTTTCAATCTACTCTATGACTCTGCAAAATGTGTTAATAAACACCATCGTTAGATAATATCATAATTCAAAAATCACTTGGAAAAATCACTTGATAAAAAGGCACTGAGTTGCTAAATGGGATATTATCACCACGATGGATATTAATATCAATAGACAAGGTTGATCCCCAACCTATCAATGGTTGGCATCGATTTCACTGGTAGAAGTAGCACAGACAAAGAAAGTTTTGTTATGCGTGATAGGAAATGTGTGTAAATGAAGTGTCCTCTCCCCATTGGATATCATGATCGGATATTGGAGGTATGAAAGTCACTTTTTGGAGCACAAAATCCATATGTAATTGGGTTCATTGTCAATTTAAAGTCCTCTCTTTAGTTATATTTAGAATTTTTCTAAATAGCACTCTGACTTGTTGTAGTTTTCTCATTGCAACTAGTTAACTTGGCCCATTTAGGCCCAATGTTGTAACCATTAGCTCTGATACCACAACGTCACGTCCACATACCCCGGTTACCATGCGGTATGAAAATTTTTCTTAAAGAACCTTTGTTCTTTATATCAAACACATGGCATGGCCATGAACACAGTCTTCAACTCTTTATGATACCACAATGTAGCTTACTCTTTACACTAGTATACCACGTTGTCCATGAACCTGGTGCCCATACACCTAACTGATATGAAAAATGATCTAAAAGTTCTCATTTGTTTCTCTTAAACATAATTATGGGTCATGTTCATCCTTTAATAATCATTATCAGCCTTAGAAACCACTACAACAGTTGTCCTTCCATCAATAGATCCATTATGTAACTGGAAATTCCTTTTCCACACTGAACCTATCCTTTCCGCCTTCCATATCCCCCCTTCCTCCTTGCGCTTCAGAATTAGGAATTGAAAACATAGTGTGGTACATATTCATTCAAACCATGTTCTGCCTTCCGTATTGTGGACCTCGAAAATCAAAACATAGCGTGCAACAAAGTCATCAAACTGCATACCGCCTTCCACTTTCAGAACTCAACAATTGGAAAACTCACAAACGATAGAATCCTTTATCCATGGTTCCTCCTTCCACATTCCGACTTTCCACCCTCCAGAATGGAACTTGGGAATCAAAAACTAACTTTTACCTCAAAATTTTCAGCCCTTTTTTCGCTTCCGACTCCTGCCTTCCGCAGGCTGATTCCAGAGTACAAAAAACCATCATTCTTCCTTGTTTCAACTTCTCTCTTCAGCCTCCCTCCTTCCAGATTCCGCAGGTGAATCTTGGGGTGCAGAAACACTTAAGTCACATTCCTTCTGCCTCTGCAGCCATGATTTTAGCCTCCATGATCATAAGCAAACATGCATTGAAATACAAGGCATAAACAAATGCAAATGCAGGAATATTTAAAAACAATAAACTCTACTTAAATAATTAGAAATAATTCATCATATTCAATTCATTTGTTACATAAGTATGAATAATAGAGAATACTTGTCTTGAAGATGAAGTTGTCTCGCAACTAGCAATGTTGCAGCAACTTTATACCTAACCATAGGAAAGTTGTGTTAATTAATCTCTCAACACAACTTCCACCCCCTAGTTGGACATGACTTCCACAAGGAACTAGGGAATAAAAGATTCACACACAGCCAGAACACATCAAACATAGTCAAGACAACCTAAAGTTGGGTTTCTCATACTGTCCAGCCAAGCCAATAAACAATTGGGTTTATCAGGCTGCAGGCATACAAGCCAATACAATGTTGGGTTTATCAGGCTACTCAACTAAGCCAACCACAGTTGGGTTTCACAGACTGCACACAGTTAAGCCAAAACTCACATTAAGGACCATTAAAGCCAACATATGAGTTTATCAGGCAGTCACCCAAGCCATCTCACTATTGGGTTTCACAGGCTATTCACCCAAGCCAGCTAACAATTGGGTTTCAAAGGTTGTCCAGCCAAGGGGCACATATGGCCAAATGCACAACAAAATACAGCCGAGCCAACTAACGTTAGGTTTCATAGGCTACTCAACCAAGCCAAGATCCCATTGGGTTTATCAGGCTTGGCAACCAAGCCAATATGCAATTTGGTTTCATAGGTTGTCATCCAAGTCAATCTCATTTGGATTTCATAGGATTCTAAGGCAGTGAAAAGGTATAATGTCTAAGATAGTGGCCCATTCAAGAGCTAGGGACACCTCAACAAGATCTATCTGGCCTAGAATCCACAATACCTACACACCCAACACAAGAAAGCATCCCCTTCTCTGCTCCATAGTCCCTCGAGCTATGCCTTCCCTTCTAGTTCTCTTAAGGGTGTGAATAGAAGATTCACCAACCACTCTTATCTTTTTGTGAGGTCCTCTATGCACTAGATTTATCAATCCCAGTCCTCATCTCTTCCACTCCTAATTCTTGCATACAGTTCAGTCCCAAACCAGGATTTACATCACAACAAACCTCAGGATGACACAGCAACACAAGCTTCACTCTATAACATACAGAAACAAGGCCTCATACCACTTGGTAGTTCAGGATAAAACTGTACCACATCAACCAGGGTTCCATACCACTCTGTAACACAGAGAAACACTGTGGAGCAACAATTTTGTGTCTTAGGAGAGTGAACAATGTGTAATTGATCGAGACCCCCTCAGGAATGACCAAAATATCCAGTTGAAAATAGGGAAAGAACAATTGGGAACGTATTCAAGTGCTTTTTTGTGTCAGAAGGAAGAACATAGCTTCCCATATTGTAGGATGTAGGCTGCATGCAAGCTCAGTCATGAAATTGATTTCCATGCCTTTCTTTTCCCAAGACATTAACTGCATAGATGACTCTTATGGAAGAATTGAATGATTGAGAACAAAGGACAAAAAGGTAGATGAGGGTTTATGGTATTAATCTGCCATAGTAATCTAGGGACTAGAACACAGTCTCATCAAAGATTAATAACAATAAGACATGAAAATGGTGTAATTGTGTTACAAAATGAGTAGTCGCTCTGTATAATCAATAAAGAATGAGTAATGCAATACAATGATCATGCTGCAAGCATGCAATTCCAATTCCCAAGGAGGTCACTTGAATTGAATGAGTGAGTCTAGCTTAACTGAATGTAAGCCATAGTCAACACTCTAGTTCACCACTGATCAAAACCCTAATTGACTCAATTGAGCCCTAACTGAAATTAGAGTGCAATAAATGACTAAGTCTAACTGAAAGTAGGTTAGACACATGTCACAGCAAACCAACCAACAAGTGGTAGCACTTCAATGACTCCAATGAACCTCGATGAGGTTAACTGAAGTGTAACTGAACATCATAAGTGGTTGGAGGCACCTCTGTTGACTCCAGTTCATTAAATAATCAATTTAATGAAGGAGGGTGCCTTCACTACTCTATTTAAGTAATTGTTACCATCAGTTAGCAATATGGAGCATTAATGACACTCAGATCACCCCCAGAGTGCTCTAGTTAGCCTCCTCGAATGTAGGAGAAGGCTAAGTTAGCCTCCTTGAATGAAGGTAGGCATGGGTGTGATCTAGATGATATCATATGGTGCTCCTTTGATGTCATCTAGTGCTCCTATAATGTCAATTAAGTCAATGATACTTAGGATAGTTGTTTAACTAGGACAAATTGACCAAAAAGAGTGTGTATGGTGGTAAATGTCTCCAACACACCCCCTTAAGCTATACTCAGGAGGAGTAGAAAACATTAAATGCAGAAAAGTGCTAGGTCCTTGGCAACTAAGGCCATATGTCACCCTGTACAATGCTGAAACTAAAACAATGCTCAAAAACAAACTAAGTGAGGAAAAGAGGGAAAACCTAGTGGGAAAACCTCCCCCTCAAGCTAAAAAATGAAAGTAGTCTGATCACCCTAATGGACTCACCCCCAACAGTGAACAGAGGTAAGTGAAATTTTTTTCTGAAAATATCTTGGTGAATATGTCTACAATCTGCTCATCAGTCAGGCATTATTGTAGAATGATTGTCCTGTCATGCACTAGCTCCCTGATATAGTGCATGTGGATCTCTACATGCTTGGTCCTCTTCCTAGTAACTAGATCTTTGGATATCTTAATAGCAGTTTGATTGTCACAAAAGAGGATAGTGGACAAAGTACTACTAAGATCAAAGTCTGAAAGAATGCCTTGCAACCAAACTGCTTGGATGTAAGCATTCACCGCTCCTCGATACTCGACCTTTACTGAAGATAATGCTATGGCATCCTATTTTTTTCTAGACTATCAAATGGGGCCACCTCCAAACATGAATACATATCTAGAATTATACTTCTAATCAATAGAATCACCCTCCCAATCGGAATCTGTGTATCCAACCAGCTCTAGCTCGAAGTCTGCAACATAGTGAATGCCGTAGGTCCTGGTTCCTTGAATATACTGGAGGATCCTCTTGGCTGCCTTCCAATGAAGATCATGAGGCTACTGCATGTATCTTGATACAACATTCATGGCATAATATATATCAGGCCGAGAATGTGTCAAGTACAACAAGCTACCAATCAGCTGTCGATAGATAGTGCAGGCCATGGGAGGTCTGCTTTTTCCTTCTTCAAGGCTGATCCCTGAAAGGAAAGGGAATGGTGTAGGAATACATTCAGCCATGTTAAACTGGACTAAAAGGTCTGATATGTATTTGGACTGAGTTACCATTTTCCAATTATAATTTTGCTCAATTTCGAGCCCCAAAAATTGTTTTAGGAGCCCCAAATCACTCATTTCAAAGGCATTGTGGAGAGCAGTTTTGATGGCTGAAATTGAAGCAACTGTGCTACTTGTGATCAGTAATTCATCAACATATAAAAAAATAATAATCAAATTACCATCAGACTTCTGTAAATACACATTTTTATATGATCTACACCTTTGGAAGTTTTGCGAAAGAAGGAAGGCATCCATCTTGGAAAACCACTCTCTTGGGGCCTGTTTTAACCCGTATAGTGACTTATTTAGCTTGAAAACCAAAGATGGATCACAGATGTAGCCCTTAGTATGCTTCATGTATATCTCCTCATCAATATCACCATGCATAAAGGCTGACTTAACATCCATATGATGCACTTCCCAGTGCTTAGATGCCAAAATTGCCAAAACTAGGTGGATGGAGTCCATTTTTGCAACCGGTGCAAAGGTCTCATGGTAGTCCACACCTTGGACCTGAGAGAAACCTTTGGCCACTAGAGTTTCCTTATATTTTTAGGTTCTTCCATCAGTAGAAACCTTGGTTTGAAACACCCACTTGCATTGAACCAATTTCTATCCCGTAGGAAGAGAAACTAGCTCCCAAGTAGTGTTTTTTTGAAGAGAATTCATCTCTTCATCCATGGCAACTTGCCATCTATGATCCTTCCAAGCATGGTAGTAGGATTTTGGGTCTGAAATAATCATCAAATAACAATTTTCAGGCAGCAAATTATCAGGACAAGAGAGCGCAATACCTGCTCTTTGGAAATCATACCGGGTTCTCCTTGAATCATCCGGATTTCCAATGTTATCTCTTGCAGAGGAGAGTGTTTGTCGGGCCCATGTGGGAAGATGATTTTGTACTTAAGGTTTTGATTCAGCATCCAAATTTTTCTGCACACTGATATCAGAAATCAGAGGATCCAAATCAGGGTCATCACCCCCAATTTCATCATCCAAATATTCAGTATAATAGGAAGAAAATTCAATAGTTTTCTCCTTCACTAGTTCCACCTCCTGAAGAGGCTCATCGAAGTTGACACTCCTTTCGATGATGATATATTTTTTTTTGATATCCAGAAGCTTGAAACCTTTTTATTCATTAGGATACCCAATAAACATACATTCGATGCTTTGTGGCTGCAAAGCCCTTCTTTTATCAAGTGGAATCCGGGCCCATGCAGTGGACCCAAACACCCACAGGTTTGACACATCCGGCTTGTGTCCGAAGTATGCTTCAAAAGGGTTATTCCCTCTCATGGATGAGTGTGGCACCCTATTCTAAATGTATTCTATAGCATTCATGGTTCATCCCACAAATTTGCAGCCAAATTCTTTGATTCCAACATAGAGGTGGTCATCTCCTTGAGAGACCGATTCTTCCTTTTCGCTACACTGTTCTACTGGAGAGTGTAGGGAATTAAATGTTGGACCTGGATACCAATTTGGGAGAATATGTGCAGCAGCTCATTATTGAAATGCTCCCCACCATTATCATATCTCAATATCTTGATCTTAATCCCAGAGGCATTCTCGATCAAGGCCTTTAGTTTAGTAAATTTTTCACATACTTCAGACTTCTTTTTGAGAAAGAAGACCCACGTGTACCTTGAAAAATCATCAATAGAGGTCAGAAGATACCTTGATACATTCATGGATGTTACAAGCATTGGACTACTGATATCAGAATATATCAGCCCCAATATGCATGTATCTCAGTTTTCCTTCCCCAAATCAATCTTGTGCTCAGGGTGTTTTCCAACCACACAGCCCTTGCAAATTCGAGTGGTTGCCTTGATGACCGGGAGGCCTTCAACCATGGATTTTTTCTGTAATTTCTGTAAATATTTGAAATTTATATGGCCAAACCTTACATGCCACAACCTACTAACTTCATTTCCATGAGTTAGCAGTGCAGTGGGATTTGCATCTGCCACAAAGTGGGAGAACTCATAGGCTTTGGCATGATGGTTTGCAAGGCCTTTAGCAATGAGTTTCCCGGATGCAAGTTCCATTATCTCAAAATCATTCAAGTTGAAATATACTCTCTTAGGCACTCCTGTATGTCTCATTTGATAGACACGAAGGGGATTTGATGCCAGATATGGTACATACAAAACATTTGAAAAATAACTATTATCAAGATCAGCTGTACCTTGTCCTTCTGAAATGATGGTGGAGTCATCTTCCATGTGGATGGGGATGGATTTTCTAGTCTCCAAGGATGAAAAGGAGTCTCTTTCATCCATCATGTGGTTTGAAGCTCTAGAATCAATCAAGAGTTCTTTGGACTTTGAAGTGCTTTCCATGAGGGCATGACCTCTTTCATGTTGTGGTTCCCAATCTTGCTGATCTCTCCTCTGAAATATTTCCAGAAGATTGATGTGATTTATCTCAAGGAGAGAGGTATATTTATCAAGATTCTTCTTCATGCAGGAATGTTCAGGGTGGAATCCCTTCCCGCAGTATGAACACTTGAATTTTTCCTTTCCATGATGCCCTTTTCCTTTGTTCTTCTTTGAGCCAGAAGACTCATCATGCTACTAGTTTTCAACTTTAGGCTTAGGAGCTTCGAATTTAGTTTTTGGGTTCTTTTGTTTCTTTCCTTTACCCTTCAAATCTTTGAGCCCCAAGACATGGAGGGATTGATCATGGGAGGATCTGATGATCTCCATCTGGACAAGCTTATGATGTTCACTTGTTAGGGACTCAATGAAGGCATTGAGTGTAGGCATCTTCCATCCAGGCGTTGTGAGCTTCCCCACACGGAATGTAGAGACAAAAACTAAATAATCAGCTCCAAGTTTGGAGAGTATGGCAAGGATGAACTGATCATCCTCTTTCTCCACTTTGCATTGCTTCAATAGTAAGACAATGTGCTTGAACTTTGTGAAAAAGTCATTCAAGGTCTCAAAATTGGAGGGCTGGAAAGACATCAATTCATTTTCAAGCTGGTAAACTATCAAATCATCCTAATTTCCATACAGGGCTTCTAATTTGTCCCAAATTTATTTTGGAGTCTTCAATCCTGAAAGATGGAAAAGAAGATCCTCGAAAACAGAGAGGCACGAGAATCCGAATGCTTCATCCTTCTTGTTCAAGAATCTAGATTTGTCTATTGCAGAACTAGGATCTTCTTTAGTGTCCATGGTGACCCTATAGAGTCCTCTGGAGCATAGCTAGATCTCCATGTCTCCTTTCCATGAGTAGAAATTGAACGGAGTCAAAAGATCTATGGAAGAAGCCATCTGAATCTGTTGGAGCGAATGCTTTCACTTGTCAAAAACCTGAAAATCGCAACAAAAGGGGCAATGTAAAGTCATACATCCTACACATTTTAGGATTTCATCACACCCAGCATAGTCAATCAATCAATCTTGATCAACAAGTTCTTTACTTGGGGTATTAAGTGGTAAGCCTTGGATTCTGGTGCAGTGCTGGATTTTTGAGCTATTGCTCAATTTCCATGCAAGATCTGTCAAAAACCTTGTTTTTGAGAGATCTAAGCTTTGTCCTGTTGTGAGCTCTGATACCATATTAATCTGCCACAGTAATATAGGGACTAGAACACAGGATCATCAAAGATTAATAACAATAAGACATGAAAATGGTGTATTTGTGCTACAAAATGAGTAGCCTCTCTGTATAAACAATAAAGAATGAGTAATACAATACAATGATCATGCTGCAAGAATGAATGAAAAAGTAATTCCGATTCCCAAGGAGTTCATTCGAATAGAATGAGTGAGTCTAGCTTAACTGAATGTAAGCCATAGTCAACACTCCATTTAACCACTGATCAAAACCCTAATTGACTCAACTGAGCCTTAACTGAAGTCAGAGTGCAATAAATGATTGAGTCTAACTGAAAGTAGGTCAGACACATGTCACAACAAGCCAACCAACAAGTGGTAGTGCTTCAATGACTCCAATGAACCCCGATGAGGTTAACTGAATTGTAACTGAACATTAGAAGTGGTTGGAGGTGCCTTTGTTGACTCCAGTTCATTAAATAATCAATTGAATGAAGGAGGCGGCCTTCACTACTCTGTTTAACTGATTGTAACCATCAATTAGCAATATGGGTTTTAATGACACTTAGGTCACCCCCGAAGTGCTCCAGTTAGCCTCCTTGACTAAAGGTAGGTGTGGGTGTGATCTAGCTGATGTCATCTAGTGCTCATGTGAGGTCAATTAAGCCAATGATACTTAGGATAGTGGTTTAAATAGGCCAAATTGACCAAAAAGAGTGTGTATGGTAGTAAATGTCTCCAACATATGGGTTTCCCCATTGACATCTGTTCTCACCCTATGACTCAAGATTTTGACTAACTCCCCTCCCTATTCCTTGTGAAATAATCCCCCATCTCTTTCACATTGCGGTGCATAGCTAGCCATGGTATTTTATTTATTGCATATTTACATGATATTCCAAAATGTGTTGTGCATGACTAACACCATATCCATAGGTATTAACCTTGATCACCTATACACAAAACACCAAATAGATAGCAAGGCCTTGGACTTGAGCTCCTTGCCATGATTTACATACAATATATACATCATGTACAATTTCAATACCATGGGGTCAAAACTGGGGTGTTACATTCCCCTCCCCCTTCATTAGCATTGTCCTCAGTGCTTTACAAAATTGAAAAAAATTGGATGTTCCAATGGCATGGCATCCTCTAGCTTCCACGTAACCTCATCCAGACCGTACTGCTTCCACTGCACCTTTAATGACTCAATTCTGGAGCACTGTGACCTTCCTGTTGAGGATGCGCAATGGTTTGGTTTGGAACTCTCCCTCGGGTTGCACTTGAATCCCATCCTAATTTATCACATGGTTAGGATCATGTACATATTTCTTAAGCAAAGAAACATGAAAAACATTATGAGTTCTAGTGCTAGCAGAAAATGGAATTCTATATGCAACTGGCCCTATTCTTTCAAGCACTTCAAAAGACCCAAAATATCTAGGTGACAGCTTGGCACAACTTCAAAGCTTCAAGGAACTCTTCCTTTCCCTCACTCTAAGGTAAACATGATCCCCAACACAAAACTCTCTATGCATTGTATGCTTACATGCATAGCTCTTCTGTCTATCTTGGGTTGCTTTCAAGTTCTTCCTAATCTTTTCAAACTCTTCCTCCATTTCCCTGAGAAATTTTGGACCAGGCACAATCATGCTCATTGGATTGTCCCAAGTCAAAGGTGTCCTACACCATATTCCATACAAGGCTTCATATTGACTCATTCCCAATGATGCTTGTTGTCCATTATTATATGAAAATTATACGATGTGTAAATAATCTTCTTACTTGGATGGTTTTTCCATCACATACATGCGAAGCATGCATTCAAGAACCCGATTGACTCTCTATGTTTATCCATCAGTCTGAGGATGGTAGGCAATGTTGAAGTTCAGCTTGGTACCCAACTATGCAAATAGACCCTTCCAAAACTTGGATGTGAACTTTGGATCCCTATCAGAGGCTATTGCCTTAGGCAATCCATGCAATCTGAAAAATATCCTTCATGAATATTTTGTAATGGCATCAGTATTATATGTGGACTTAAGCGGTATAAAATGTTATTCCTTTGTCAACTTGTCCACCAAAACCATGATGGAATCATGTTGTCTCCAAGTCATTGTAAAACCTATAATAAAATCCATGTAAATGACTTCCCATTTCCATTCTAGGAATGGAAAAGGTTGCTATAACCTTGCTGGGTGTTGATGCTAAACCTTCACCTACTGACATTTCATGCACTTAGAAATATAATCAACAATGTCTTTTTTCATTTTTGGACATAAATATTGCTTTCTAGATGTAGCAACTGTCTTCTGATATCCTGAGTTACCAGAATATGGAGCTTGATGGATTTCATCCATAACAATTCTCCTCAATTCGGTTACATTTGGAATATAAATTATATTCTTATAAGTAAGAAGTTCGTCTTCTTCCAATTTATATCCCTCATACTTCTTTTCAATGATTTGTTGTTGCAACTTGTCCTTGACTTGTACATAGATTTCATACTCAGTAGTATGATAAGCAATCTGCTTCCTCAAATCTGGTTGGAAAATACTAAGAGATGCCACATGCATTTCATGCACCTTCCTGTTAAGTGCATTAACCATTTTGTTTTCTTTTCCTTTTATGTGTTTGATTTCAAAATTAAATTCACACAAAAACTCCAGCTATCTATATTTCCTAGCATTTAGTGTTGGTTGATCAAACAAATATTTCAGACCATAGTGGTATGTCCTTAGCTCAAACTTTCTTCCCATTAAGTAATACCTTCACATCTTGAGAGCATGTACTATGGAAGCATGTTCTAAGTCATGAGTAGCATAGTTATTCTCATAATCCTTCAACTTTCTTGACTCATAGCATACCACATGGTTGTCTTGCATAAGAACTCTTCCAAGTCCTTGATTACATGCATTAGTACACACCACAAAGTCCTTTTATGGATCTGCAATTTTCAGAATTGTTTCACTTGTAAGAAGATCTTCAACTGCTGGAAGCGTTCTTGACATCTTGGTGTCCATTCAAACTTTATCCCCTTCTTTTGCAAATAATTTCTTGAATGTGAAATCTTGGAGAATCTTCAATGAACCTCCTGTAATATCCAGCAAGTCCCATAAAATATCTCACATCTATCACATTTCTTGGGGTTGTCCAATTCATAATGGCTTCAATATTTTCAGGGTCCACAGATATGCCCTCCTATGAGATAATTTGACCCAAATAATGAATTCTATCTTTATTAAAGTTACACTTGCTCAACTTTGCATACAACTTATGATCCCTTACCAATTTCAATGCCATTCTCAAATTATATTCATGATCTTCCTCATTCTTAGAATAAATAAGGATGTCATCAAGGAAAACAAGAACAAACTTGTCTAGATACTTGTTGACGACACTATTCATGAGACACATAAACGAAGAGGGTGCATTTGTGAGACCAAATGGTACCACTATAAACCCATAGTGTCCATACCTTGTTCTGAAGGTTGTCTTATGAATATCCTCATCTTTGATTCTTACCTAATGGTAACCAGACCTTAAGTCAATCTTGTAAAATACCTTTGCTCCTCTCATTTGATAAAAAAAGTCATCAATTCAAGGTAAAGGGTATTTATTCTTCACAAGACTTTATTCAACTTTCTGTCATCAATACACAACCTGAGTGTGCCATATTTATTTTTCACAAACAGAACTGGTGCTTCCCAAGGAGACACACTTGGCCTGGTATACTTCTTTTCCAACAACTCTTGCAGCTGCATCTTCAGCTCTAGCAATTATGGTGTGCTCATCCTGTAGGGTGCCTTAGAAACTAGTGTTGCTCTAAGCACAAGGTCAATTGTAAAATCAATATCTCGCTTTGGAGGGAGTCCTGGAATTTCATCAGGAAAAACATCCCTAAATTCCTGCGACACCTGAAAGTCCTCCAACCTAGGAGTTTCATTCTCTGGTGCCTCCAAAACATGAGCTGCATAAAATTTTCAACATTTTCTACATAACTTCTTTGGTTGCATTTCTAAAATCTGCCTAACATAAATCACCATTGGAATTCCTCTTACAACTCTTCGGTTTTCTTCTTCATCCATGCATTCAAAGGTATTATTATAACAGACAAGCTTAACTCTATGTGCTTCTAACCAGTCCATTCCAATGAGAATATCATAGGAACAAAGTGGCATAACATTCAAGTCTGCATAAATGACTAATCCATCCATGAAAAATGGGCATTTCTCTACCACTTCATTAACTTTTTTCTTTGTTAAGTGGCTAGTTGAACTAACCATGATTTGCTATGCTTTAACTTCTTACAATCAAAAATCTCAACAACTCTAGGAGTAATATAACTCTGAGTAGATCCAGGGTCAATCAAAATAGAAACAGATTGCTCAACAATCTTACCTTCCACTTCAACCATAGTTGACTGATGATCTTCCTAATGGTCCTCTAGCGCAGCATAAATACTAGGGACGATCCTTGCTACTTGAGCCACCATTTCAGCTTCTTGAACATTGTGAGAATGTCTTACATACCCATTCTCAAGCGGAAAATTCCTGTGCATATGATTTTCTCCACATCTCCAGCATTGGAGTGGCTCTCTGATCTCTTTTGGATTTCTTGGCATGTCTTCCATCACTTTGGGTGGCTTAGTCATAGCTTGTGATCATGATACCTTTGTTGATTCTAGAAGTGAGAAGGTTTAAAACCTTTCTTCCTTTGGTAAAACTTCTCATTCTTCTTGTCCTTCCATGCCTTATGGATATCAGGTTTTCTTTTGTTCTGATCACAACAATACTTGGCCTTCCTGATAGCCTCTTTTAGAGTTCTAGGTTCATCAAATTAAATTATGTCTTTGTATGACTGAGGTAACCCACTTAGAAAACGATGGATTTTCACTTTATCAACTTTGATATACTTGACATACCTCAATAGATCCAAGGACTTGTTTTCATATTCTTCCATGTTTAGTTGTGTTGATGTATTTGTAACTTCAGAATGTATTCACTTGTATATTTTATGTATTGTACCCCGATGTTTATTACATGAAGCATCTTCAATTTAATTGAGTCATATCATGCCCCAATGTTCCTATCAGGAGATTCAATAATGTAAACAAGTCATGTAAATTCATTGTGAGTAACCCTCCTTATTGATCAAGGGTTAAAGTTCCCCCAGTTGTGGGGCCCTAGGGTTATTAGACTCTCCTAGAGAAGTTGACCCTAGTGAGTTATTGTCAAGTCAATAATTAGTATAAATAGAGAGTGAGTCTCTCTATTTATCACACATTCACTCACACTCAGTTGTAGTGCATAACTAAGAGAGAAGAAGTAGCTGGGACAAGGGAGAGAGAGACTACTACTGTCGGGAGATCATCTTACTATTTTTGGGGTTTTGCTTTTGGTGTTGATTACATCTCTGAGGAATTTGTGGGGTTTTCTCCTTTATGGTTTCCCCGAGGAAAATCTTTATGTCTATTGTCTCTTATGTTTGATTGCTGTACTTGTTATTCTCTGAGTTAAAGATCCTAAGATAATGCTAGCTTGAATGATAAAAATATAACATGGTATCAGAGCTAACATGAGAAGACGACACTATGCAGCTGTGGAAACTAGGGATTACTACTTTTGTATCTCTCTCCATATATTTTCAGAAAAATAAGGTTGGGATGACTCTCCTCTCCAGGGCACATCTTTCTGTCGAAGCAGAATTTGATTCGTAGCATTTTCATTTTTTGATCCGACACTACTGCCAAAAATTAGGGCTTTCCACAGAAGTGGAATTTTTGAGTGATCCCAGTCCTGGATTAATCTCCTCCTCAAAATAGAAGTTTAGAGATCAAGATCAAATTTTTTGGTTGGGAAGAACTCCAGGAAAGTCAAACCCTAACCCGCTCTTGAATGAGCTCTACAGAAATTCAACTCTAGATCCAGTTTCGACATCTTAACATGGTAAGATCTAAATATTTTGCATTTCCATTTGAGTTTCTCTGTTAAAGATGCCTCATCATACCAAGCTTGATGAAAAGCTTGAGGGAGCTGATAACTTCCGAGCCTAGAAGTATAGGATCTCCTTGGTCTTGGAATAAAATTAGTTGGACTCTTACATCAATGAAGAGGCTCTAGTTCCATAGGGAGATGAGGCTAAGGCCTTACACAAGAATAAATTGGTCATGGCTAAAAGGATTATTGCTGATTCAATAAAGGATGACCTCATACCATAGGTGTCCTCCCTAAAGACACCTAAAGCTATGTTTGATGCCCTGACCAAACTGTTTGAAGGGAAGAACATAAATCAGAAGATGACTCTGNGTGGAAACCATCCAGTCTTATTTTTCAAGAGTCTCTCAAATCAAGGAACAACTTGAAGCAGTAGATGAAGAATTACAGAATGCATAAATTGTGATGACCACCTTGAATGGTCTCCCTAGATCATGGGACTCCTTTATTCAAGGGTTCTGTGCCAGAAAGAAGCTAGTCAATTTCAGTAGACTGTGGGAAGAATGCTCACAAGAAGAATCTTGGATAGTAGCTCGAGAATAAAATATGGGAAGTGAAGATCAAGCTCTTATAGTACACTGCAAGAAAAGCAGAAAAAACTCTCATCACCCCAAAGGTAAGCACTTTCACTAGAAAGATAACACTAGAAGAGATTTATATAAATTCAGATGCTATACATGTGATGAAATAGGACACTTTGCCAAAGATTGTCCTAGAAACAAAAATAACTCTCACAAGAAGAAGGGAAACCAGAGAAGACATCATGCTCATGCTACAGAAGATGATGAACCTTCCACAAAGAGAATCAAGGAAGAAAGTGATGATTCTTCAAGTGATGAAGAATATGTTTTGATTTCCAGAAACATCACACATGGAAGCAATGATTGGCTTATTGATAGTGGGGCTTCCAAACATATGATGGGATTCAAGGAATCCTTTGTGAAACTATTAGAAAATGAATCACTCCACAAGGTGAAACTTGGAGATGACTACTAGTATCCAATAAAAGGTAGTGGGGAATACTCCTATAAGCTAGACTCTGGAAAGTCTATGACAATGAAGGATGTCTTGTTTGTACCAGGACTTAAGAAGAACCTCCTCTCCATATCTGCATTGGATGCAAAAGGCATGATGGTTTCATTTGTAGATGGCCAAGTTATCATGTGGCCAAAGGGAAATACTATTGATGATGCAGTAGTGATTGGGGAATAGAAGGAGGTCTATAAAAATTGAAGGGCCAACCAGAAAAGGCTTTGGTTCATGACTCAGTAGAACCAAATGAAATTTGGCATATAAGGCTTGTACATGTGCACTACATAGCACTACCACTTGCAAGAAAAGCTATTGAAGGTCTTCCCTAAATTCAGGCAAAACATGATGGTGTCTGCAAAGGATGTAAAAAAGGAAAGAACACAAAGAAGAAATTTAAAAGTAGCGAGAGCAAGGAAAAAGGAATCTTGGAAATCATCCACTCCAATGTATGCGGTCTGATGTCATTCAGTTCATTAAGCGGGTATGTATACTATGTTTCTTTTATTGATGATTTTTCTAGGAAGAAATGGATATACTTCTTGAATAACAAAGATGAAGTATTCGGCAAGTTCAAGGAATTCAAAGCCTTGATCAAGAACCATATAGAAAAGAATATCAAAACCTTTCGATCAGATAATGGTGGAGAATTCACATCAAATGAATTCAAAGAATTATGCAAAGATTCATGGATTAAGAGGGACTTAACTACTCCATATAATCCACAATAGAATGGGGTTGCAGAAAGGAAGAATAGAACGATCATGGAAGCTGCAAGGGCCATGCTTCATGATCAAGATATTACCAGGAATCTATGGGCAGAATCTGCCAGAACAATGGTGTATGTACAGAACCATACTCACCACAAAGTAATCGAGAACAAGACACCCAAAGAATTATTTTCCGGCATGAAACTAGAAACCAACCATCTTAGAATATTCAATTGTCCAGTGTACATACACATTCTGAAAGAAAAGAGGACAAAGTTAGATCCTTTAGGAAGGAAGAGTATATTTGTGGGATACTTTAAAATCTCAAAGGCTTACAGAATATACTTCCTAGGATTCAAGAGGATTGACATCAGCATGGACGTAACATTTGACAAAGACTCAGCTTACAAAAAATCTAGAAAGAAACCTGTTGAAGAACCTAAAGAAACAGAAGTACCTAGAATTCATGACACAACCATGAACGAAGAAATTCAAGAAGAAGATCAAGAAATAGAAGAACCTAAAATGAAGGACTTGGGTATGATGCACTATTTTCTAGGCATGGAGGTGTGGAAGAATGCATGAGGAATTTCCATGGGGCAAGGAAAGTATGTAGTAGAGATCCTGAATAGGTTCGAGATGATGGACTGCAAGCCTATGACCACACCTATGGCATCGAATCTAAAGCTTCTAAGCGATGCTTTATTAGAGACAGTTGATGCTACAATGTATCATCAGATGATTGGGTCCTTGATGTACCTGACAAATATGAGACCAGATGTTTTCTTTGCTATGAACACCTTGAGCCAGTTCTTGACAGATCTGTGACATGTTCACTTGATTGCTGCAAAGCATATTCTGAGGTACCTAAAGGGTACAGTTGAGCATGGGCTCAAGTATAAGGCTGATCAGAAGATTAACCTGGAAGGTTATGTTGATTCAGGTTGGGCAGGCAGTGCCATCGATAGAAAGAGCACTTAAGGGTGCTGCTTCAATATGGGATCAAGTATGATCTCTTGGTTTAGCAGGAAACAATCATGCGTGGCACTGAGTATAGCTGAAACAGAGTATGTCACAGCTTGTTCAGGTGGTTGTAAGGAAGTATGGCTGAGGAAGCTACTGTCTGATTTATTTGATCCCCAGTTGGATGCTAGTTGTATATATTGTGACAACCAGAGTTGTGTGAAGTTATATAAGAACCCGGCGTTCCATGAAAATTAGAAGCATATTAAGATCAAATATCACTATACCAGGGATATGGTGCAAAGAGGAGCAGTGAAGCTCCAGTATGTTGTGATGGATGAACAGATAGTTGATGTGTTGACTAAGCCATTGGCTAGAGTGAAGTTTGAGTACTTCAGGGAGAAGCTTGGTGTTCTCCAGATCGAGGTTCCTTCCAAGGGGAAGTGATGAGTCCATGATCCATTTTGACATGGTGAGAGGATTGGTTCCTTCCATGGTTATATGTAAGTGCCGAGCCATTCTGATGTGATTGTGGGATGTGTTCCCACATGATAATATATAAGTGTTGAAGGCCATTCTCTGGGAGAATGGAGGCACTTGGTCAGTTACCAGGAATACTCAGCCTAGATTTGAGGCCCATTTTGATGTGAATATGGGATATCTTCCCACAAAATCAGGTGCAAGTGCAGAGCCATTCTGATGTGACTATGAGATGTATTCCCACATGATCAGATGTAAGTGCAAAGCCATTCTGATGTGACTGTGGGATGTGTTCCCACATGATCATTGTAAGTGCAGAGCCATTCTGAGGAGACTCTGGGATGTGTTCCCACCTGATCAAATATAGGTGCGGAGCCCTTCTAGCATGGATGTGGGATGTGTTCCCCACATGGCTCAATATAAGTGCTGATCCCTTCTAGCATGGATGCGAGATGCGTTCCCCACATGGCTGGATATAAGTGTTGAGCCCTTCTGACATGTTTCTTGGATGTGTTCCTCCCATGGTCAGATATAAGTACTAAGCCTTTTCGATATGGTTCTTGGATGTGTTCCTCCCATGGTCGAATGTCTGTGCTAAGCCTTTTCGGTATGGTTCTTGGATGTGTTCCTCCCATGATCAGATGTGAGTGCTGGGCCTTTCTGACATGGTTATTGGATGTGTTCCTCCCATGGTCAGATGTGAGTGATGGCCATGCCTTTCTAACATGGTTATTGGATGTGTTCGTATCATGGTCAGATATAAGTGTTGGGAGGGCCATTTTGACTTAGGGTCAGATATAAGCGCTGAAGAAGACCTACACTGAGGCTAGGCCTACAACTAGCATGAAAAAGGGATGGCTCTATAGAACTTCCTATGATGAGAAGAATCGAGAGATAGCACCAGTGATGATGATCCAGATTGAGTGATGATCAAGATCCAGTGATGATCCAGATCCAATGATGATCCATATCGAGTGATGATCTAGATACAGTGACAATCAAGATCGAGTGATGATGACCCAGTGATGATCCAGATCGATTGATGATCCAAATCTAGTGATGATGATCCAGATCCAATAATGAAGATGACAAGAAATCAATGATGATCCAGATGATACAAAGAAGAATACCTCTACTGATAAATTGTGTCGAGAGAATACCTTCCTAGTTAAGAGGGAGTGTTGATGTATTTATAACTTCAAATGTATTCACTTGTATATTTTATGTATTGTACCTCGATTTTTATTATGAGAATTTTCTGTAATGTAATTGAGTCATGTCATACCCTGATGTTCCTATTGGGAGATTCAATACTGTAAACAAGTCATGTAAAATCATTATGGGTAACCATCCTTATTGATCAAGGGTTAAAATCCCCGCAGGTGTGGGGCCCTAGGGTTATTAGACTCTCCTATAGAATTCAGACCTAGTAAGTTATTGTCAAGTCAGGAATTAGTATAAATAGAGAGTGAGTCTCTCTATTTATCACACCTTCACTCACTCTCAGTTGTAGCGCATAACTGTGAGAGAAGAAGTAGTTGGGACAAGAGAGAGAGAGAGACTACTATTGTTGGGAGATCATCTTACTGTTTTTGGGGTTTTGTTTTTGGTGCTGATTCTATCTCTGAGGAAGTTGTGGGGTTTTCTCCTTTATGGTTTCCTCGAGGAAAATATTTGTGTCTATTTCCTCTTATGTTTGATTGTTTTACTTGTTATTCTTTGAGTTAAAGATCCTAAGATAATGCTAGCTTGAATGATAAAAATCTAACAAGTTGACCCAATTTCAGCTCATGGAATTCTTTGATCTTATCATCATAGTACTGTCAGAGAGGTACTTCTACTTGAAATAATTCTTGAACTACTTCCACGCGATATTTTTGTCATTGATATTCCTCACTTGCCTAAGGTGCTCCCACCATATATATTCCCTTCCATTTAGATTGAATATGGATACCCTTGCCTTCATATTTCCATAGTAGTCTTGGAATTGGAAATATTTCCTCATCCCAAGAAACTAAGATTTAGCTTCTTGACTAGTATTTATCTCACCATTAAAGGTAGGAGGCGTTGTCTTCATAAATTCATCACACGAACGGTTTTGGTAATGCCTCTTCCTCTTATTCATGTGAGATGAAGAGCTTGAACCCCTAGTGGATCCTTCAGAGTCAGATGATCCACTTGAATATATTTTTCTTCGTATGGAACTGCTCCGACTTCCTTATGGATCCAATGTCTCATGCCCAAAGTTCATCTTCCTTCACATGTCTGTCAAAATATGCAACATGGCTGCATTCAACTGATTCTTCTCTTCATGAGCTTTAATCGGGCTTCTCATGGTGGTTGTAATATCTAGGGGAGTCTCTTGGTATCTTTCCCCATTAGACTCTATTTCAACATTTCCAACTCGAATGTTTTTCCCCATAACATCTTCCTCGGGTCCACAGAGATCCTGTGCATCATTCATGTTGTAGGTTCTCATGGCCAAACCACAACCGAATGTTTCCAATCTGCACTATGACTCTGCAAAATGTGTTAATAAACACCACTATTAGACAATTTCAGAATTCAAAAATCACTTAGAAAAATCACTCGATAAAAAGGCATTGAGTTGCAAGATGGGAAATAATCACCACGACGGAGATTAAGATGATCAGACAAGGTTGATCCCCAACATATCAATGGTTGACAACAATTTCGCTAGGAGAACTATTGCAGACAAAGAAAGTTTTGTTATTCCTTATAGGAAATGTGCGTAAATGAAGTGTCCTCTCCCCATTGGATATCACGCTTAAATATCGGAGGTATGAAAGTCACTTTTTAGAAATATTTATGTAATTTGGTTCATCGTCAATTTGAAGTCCACTCTTTAGTTAGATTTAGCAGTTTTTCTAAATAACACTCTGTCTTGCTTCATTTTTCTCGTTGCAACTAGTTAACTTGGCCCATTTAGGCCCAATTTTGTAACCATTAGCTCTGATAGCACAATGTAACATTCCCATACCCCGATTACCATGTGGTATTAAAATTTTGCTTAAAGAACCTTTATTATTTATATCAAACACAAGGCATGGCCGTGAACACACCATTCAACTCTTTCTAATACCACAATGTAGTGTACCCGCTACAGTGGTGTACCACGATGTCCATGAATCTAGTGCCCATACACCTGATTGATATGCGGAATGATCTAAAAATTCTCCTTTCTTTCTATTAAACACAATCACGGGTAATTTTCATCCTTTAACAATCATTCACAGGCTTAGAAACCATTGTAAAATTCGTCCTGCCATCAACAGATCCATTCTGTAATGGGAAAGGCCTTTTTTGCACTGAACCTGTCCTTTCCACCCTCTTCCTTCCGCCTTCCCCCTTCTGCCTTCCACTTCGAAATTGGGAATTAGAAACATAGCGTGTGACAGAGGCATTCAAACCACCTTCCTCTTTCCACTATTTTCCTTCCTTACTACAGACCTCCAAATCGAAACATAGCATGTGACAAAGTCATTCAAACCATGTTCTTCCTTCCTCCTTTCGCCTTCAGAACTCGGGAATAGGAAAACTCAAAAATGATAAAATACTTTATCCATGGTTCTGCCTTCTACATTCCACCTTTCCGCCCTCTAATGTAGAACTTGGGAATCATAAAACTAACTTTTACCTTAAAATTTTTGGCCCTTTTTCTGCTTTTGACTTCCTCCTTCCGCAGGTAGATCCTAGAGTGCAAAAAAACAACATTCTTCCTTGTTTCAACTTCTCTCTTCTACCTCCATAGTCCCTAGGGCTATGCCTTCCCTTCTAGTGCTCTTCAGGGTGTGTATAGAAGATTCACCAGCCACTCTTATATTTTAGTGAGGTTCCTATCTACAATAGGTTTATCAGTCCCATTCCTAGTCTCTTCCACTCCTAAGTCTTGCATACAGTTCAGACCCAAACCCAGGTGCACATCACAACAAACCTTAGGGAGACACAACAACACAGGCTTCACTCTGTAACACAGAGAAAATGGGTCTCATAACACTTTGTAGTTTAGGGTAACTCTTTAACACATCAACCAGGGTTCCATACCACTCCGTAACACAAAGAAACACTGCGGAGCAACACTTCTGCATCTTAGGAGAGTGAACAACGCATAATCGATCGAGATCCCCCACAGAATGACCAAAACGTTCAGGTGAAAGTAGGGAAAGACCGACTGAGTGCACATTCATGTGCTTCCTTGTGTCAAAAGCAAGAACGCAGCTTCCCAGAATTCAGGCTACAGGCTGTAGGCAATCCTAGTCATGAAATCGACTGCCATTCCTTGCTTTGCCCAAGATATTAACTGCCTTAACCGCTCTTCTGGAAGAATTGAATGATTGAGGACAGAGTACAAAAAGGTATCTGATGGTTTATGGGTTTCCCCATTGACATCTAGTCTCACCCTATGGCTCGAGAGTTTGACTAAATCCCCTCCCTATTCCTTGTGAAATCATGCCCCCATCTCTTTCATATTGCAGTGCATTGCTAGCTGTGGTATTTTATTAATTGCATATTTACATGATATTCCAAAATGTGTTGTGATTGACTAGCACCATAACCATAGGTATCGACCTTGATCACCTATACAAAAAATACCAAATTGATGTCAGGGCCTTGGCCTTGGGCTCCTTTCCATGATTTACATACACTATATACATCATGTATAATTTCAATAACATGGGGTCAAAACCGAGGTGGTACAAAAGGGGTATAGACTATGGGATCCTATAGAGAACAATGTAATTGATATTAGTAGGTGAAGTCAATATCCAAATCCTTGGCATTTTTTTGTATAGATGTATACGATTGTTATATTGTGTAATTAGTATCCATTGAGTGCACACGGGTGTCACAAGGGGGGCCACTGGGACCCTAGGTTTGGGGGAGATGGGATGGAGCTCACGATGAGAAACTTTATGGATCCCTATAGTGTATTTTGGTTCCTTATTGAACCCTCACATGTATTGTACAAAAGAGGAGTGGTACCTAGATTTATATCACAAGATAAGAAAGCCACATGTAAGTTTTTTTGTCAAGTATTAATAAAACAATGAATATCCCATTACAATATACTTTTACCCATGCACAACAATGTGTCCATATGAACCTTGTGTTTTATTGTTATAGTCATTTCCTTCTTCTTCTTCTTTTATAACATCTTATATTAGATTGATGTAGTCCTGGACTCTATGGTTATAGTTGTTTTATGATTGGAGCGATTGAGAGAGCATTTGGGATTAATTCTTTAGCTGGGAAAGTACATATAATCATAGTTAATGAAACATACAAAATGCATGGCATGGATCTATTTGAATCATTAGCATTAGAGGAAATTTGGGGTATAAAATGGGCCTTATAATAAAATGCGCCAACAATTAGTTCTTGTGAGTTGGAATTCAAGAACCAATAGAAATCCAATAAAATGAGTCAACCATAATGGTTGAATTGACATATTTGTCATAAAAAACTACTTTTTGTGTTCATATTTTCGACATATATCCCTGCGTTTTTACTCAAATTTCGATCGAGAGAGCTTCTTGGATGTGGAATTTGATTCCGCATCCAACGCATACCCACACTGCATACGTTTGATGCACCTCGCTACCCCAAAAACAAGAAATACATGAAAAAATGTGATCATGACATCATCATCACATTTTTTTAGGTATTTCTTGTTTTTGAGGTAGCAGGGTCCATCAAACGTATGCAGTGTGGGTACTTGTTGGATGCGGAATCAAATTCCACATACAACAAGATCTCCCGATCGAAATTTGATGAAGCGAATATTTATTCGCTTGTAGAAATAATATTACCAGAAAACTTGGTAAATGATATAAGCCATAATAATATATAAATTGATGATATGAATTGATATGATACATTTACAATGGTTGGACTTATATATGTCTATTCGTGACTTTCCAATCTACAGTCATGACTCTTTGATCATTATTAATTATTAATTATTAATTATCTATTAATATTATTTTTAATATTTATATATTTTATGTTCGTTACATTGCCTTCCCCTTAAGGGAATCTTTGTCCTCAAAGATGTATTTGACATTAATGTCTGATTTATTTTAATCTGTCATCTCAGAATTATTTCCATTTTGTATTTGCGACATTTGAGGAGATGAGCCAATACGAATTACAGATTCCCCAAGAGAATTGTAGCATCGTATCTGCTGTGGTCCATCCCATATCTATTTTATCGGAGCTCTGAGATATTTTTGTGGGACAATTCGTCTCAAGTGTTGCTTGTTATGTCGATATTTTCGTATGTCCACATAAGTCTTTTGTGAATATTCATTTTGAACTTGTCGTTGGTCAAAATGATGATTATAATTAGGATGTCTGTAAGGTGTAGGTGTTGTTTGTTCTTCTTTCTTTTGGATTGCGACGAAGACTTTCTTCACTTCCTTGATTTGTGCTTCTTGGTTATCTAGTAGATTGTTATGATTCTGAATCTTTTCGATTCCTTCCTCCTACGACTTTTTTTTTTCTAGCTCCTTGATTTGGTTATGTGGTTCCTGATTACTATTATTTACACACTGGTTTTCTTCTTGCTTTTCTAGTAATTTTACTTCGAGGTCTTCACCGGATTGTTCCCTCTTGCTGTTGTTTTTCAATTTTTTGATTTTTGTAATCAGGGTTTTGTTGTGATTTCTTAATCTGAAAATTT